>SNVD02000471.1:0-133316 GCA_013180625.2 Boswellia sacra
GATAAGATAGGAAACTTAGCACTGTTTGTCTTCCACCAACTCAAAACATCAAAATCATCATCAGTTTTAGGTAAAGGATCATCTTCCAAATACAAATCCAAGTCTGACTTATTCTTGTTGGCACTTTTATGACTTTTTTATCTTGAAAATGATCTCATAATGCAAAAGCACACTGCGTTGTCTTCTCTCCAATAATCCTAGACCCATCAACCATCGGTTGTGATTCACCTTACTCACCTAATCCAGATGTTGTCACATTTAACCTATACTCTTCAACCAATTGGTCAAGAGTGTTACGAACATTTTCAATATATGCATCAGCCTCATGCCCATAAATAAGTGGAAAGAAGAATGTACTCAATTCTAGTTTATTCCTTGGATCTAAAATAGCAGCTACCGCTAATAAACCATGAAGGACATCCCAATATTTCTCAAATTTTTTCATCATCTTCTCTGCCATGTCTCTTACCTTCTTATGTGGAGATTCCTCCCATCTTGTTAATTCCACCTCAAATCACAAATTTGAGGGAAGAAAATGTTAGATGTAGGGTATTTACTTCCTGAGAATGCCCTTGTCATGGTATAAAATACTTCCAAATGCTTATACATCAATGTAGCCAAGTCTCACTATGCATCTAAATGAATACAATCATATTGTGCATCACGAAGAGCTAAACTATCAAACACATCTCTATACTCTAATGCGGTTGTAAGTATCAAATATGTCGAATTCCATTATGTTTTACAATCTAGAGTCAACTTTTTCTTACATGACACATTCAACTCCTCAGCAATACTCTCAAATTTCTCAATCTTTTTGGGTGTGGAAATCCAAAAGGCAACACTGTTTCTAATTGCTTCTAATCCATCTCCAAGAATAGTCAACCCTTCTCTCACAATCAAATTCAAAATATGTGTTGTGCATCGAATATGCAACTTTCCTTTTAACATCATTTTATCAGATTTAAATGCTTTCTTCAAAGAAGGAATTATGGCATCATTTGTTGAAAAATTTGTCAAGAGTAATGCAAGACAATTTCCTATTTACTTTCCACTCAGCCAAGCAACAAATCAACTATTTAGAAAGTAATCCAGCAGTGCGTAGACATGGAACATAAATGAAGCTAAAAGATTAAAAAGAACAAAAATCAATATAAAGGTATTTTTTAAAAAAAATTCTTTGTGAATGAATATAGTTTATTAAAAAAAAGTACCTCAAAATACGGCTTTGTAACACCTAGTTATGATCAATAGAATGCGCTGTTACAACCATATATCCCTTATTTTGGTTTGTGGCTGTCCACATATCACTAATAATTGCAATTTTACTTGAACAAGATTCAAGCAACCTCACTGTCTTTTCTTTTTCAGTCTCATACAACTTAGAGATTGTATTCTTCAAAGTATTTCTACTCGTGGAAGGAAAAAAAAGGTTGGGCATAAAACATAAGCTCCCGAAGTGCCTCATTCTCAACAAATGATAAAGGAAGTTCATGCATTACAACTAGCTTTGCAACCTTCTCCTTACATTTGTTTTTGTTGAAGGTTTCAACATTTACAATTTTATGAAGATCAGTAGAATCTTGCTTCTTAGTAAAACTCAACTATTTTTTGCCGCTTAATATTTGTTTTCGACGTTTGCAAGTGTTAAGATGACTTATCAAATGTTTTGTTCCATCCATATGATGGCCAACTAATGCATACTTGCAATAGTTACACACAGCCTTCTGCTTTCGTTCTCTTGTCTCTCTATCATAGTGCTCCCAAACCCACGATCGATGTTGTGGTGGTTTTTTTATTACCTCTTTAGAACTAGAACTATGTCCAGCTCCACGTCCACGTCCTCCACGCCCCCCTACGTTTCTATTTGATCCATCTTCAACTTCAATCTCAACAAAATTTTCATAATTACTTGCTATATCATTATTATCATCATCCATTGAAATATCATTAAATGATGAGGGTGTTTCTTATGTTTCCAAAGTAGACATTTGAAGATCAACCTATGAGTAAAACTTATTAGCAATTAAAAAAGGCATGATAAATTATTGAAGTGTACAAGTACTATAACATCAAATTTCTAAATTAAATGGTTTTATTTAATTAATATAAATTATTGAAATAAGAAAATATACAAGTATTTAATTAGAAAGTTAAATTAAATTTTAATTTGTAAGTTAATTATTATCATGCATGTCAAAGACTCAAAAGTGACATGTAGAAAGGCCAACGTTGTGTGAAATTTCCTATCAGTATTTCTTTGACAAATACATCAATTTTAGTGTGGAAATGATGAATACTTCAAATGGCTTTAATCTTATAAACAAAAGTATATATCATGCATGGGGCAAAGACAAATTATGCAACCCCTAACTAAAAGAAGAGGAATTAGTCAAAAAGTGATGATAATGTAAATTAATTAATATATAAAATATGTGCTTTAGTTGTTGTAAATATGTAAGATCTATTTAATCTCCATCTAAACTATACAACTTGTAATTAAAGATATATTGGCTGATAGTTAACAATGTTAGTATGTAAATTTAAAAGAACTGAAGTAATGTTCAAAAATGACCCTTTATGACTAAATAAGTCTTCTAAAATGAGTAATGATACATGCTGGTCTTCTAATAGCGTGGACAATTATAATAATTTATGTATAAGCTAGACTGTTACTATCATAAATATAAATATATTTATATAGCATATATTGATAATTCCGTATTAATTTCATAATTAATTGATAGCTTTTAATTATAATTCATAGTTAATATTTCTGTATTAATAAGTTTCAAATATTATTTTTTTGAATACTCAGAAGTTTGAATTAAAAAATATAACAGATAATAAATGATTTGATAACTAAAATACTAACCAACTCCACAACTTTCTAAACCGCTATTAGAAATTATATTGAAATATATAGTTAAATTATTTGAATTATAAATTTCATTATTCTAATTTAAAACTGTCAACAGAGATTAAAAAAAAAAAAGAGAACATCCATTATAGAGTAATTAATATAGTCAAGTTAAAGTGGGTTCTTTTTAATAGAAGAGAAAATTGAAAATTAGACAATATTAATTTAGCTTGAAAGAAACAAAATGAAGCTTATCATGAAGAAACTAAATGGGTCCCTGTCTTCTTAAAGCTCAAGACTCATGGGCTGTCTTCTTAACAAATTAAATGAACAACAAAATTTACTGATGGAGGTAACAAGTAACGACTAACGAGCTACCAACAATTACTAATGCAAGATTAAGAGTCAAGAGCAAGCGCTGATGAGTAGGGATGGCAAAATGTACCACGGGGATGGGGATCCGCGAGAACCCGCCTCTATTGGGGTAGGGATGGGGGTATTATTTATGGGGATGGGGGAAAAAATTAATCCCCATATCATAATGGGGTGGGGATAGGTTTACTACTCCCCACCCCATATCTGCCCTGTACCCTGCAAAAATATTTAAAAATATAAAAATAATATGATTTTATTTTTATATTATATATTATTATATTTAAAATTATAAAATGTGAAAATTATTTTAATTTAAATAGAATAATTATTTAATGTAATAATATACAATCATTTAATTATCTAAAAATATAATATTATAGTATTTAACTAAAACCCTAATTCAATTATAGATAACAAAATTAACAAAGTGATTAGCCATCGACTGCCGCATCTTTATTTTTCTCTACAATAATAAGAAAACAATGCAGCCCAATTACAGATACAATAATTATTATTAATTCATAAATTATAATGATTATAAATTAAAAGTAATAATTATTATTTTTTTAATGTTATAAGAATGAAGCTATTAAGGATCTTGAGAAAAAAAGCAAAGAGATGTTGCTACATTAATGTAGAACATAATTTTAGGATATCATTTTTATATTTCTTTTATTGGTTATGACTTATTTTACTTTCTTTGTTCATTCATTTTAAGTACTAGATTTGGTTCCAAAAACTAGATTATAATTTTGATATTTCTTTATGATTTTTTTTTGTTGTTAGAGATTATTTATGATTATATGCTAATTAATATTTATGTGAAAGTTCAATTTAATATCTTTGTATGGGGAATGGGGTGAGGTTGGTAAAAGCATTCCCCGCATGGAGATTCCCCATCCTCGTCCCATCTAAGAAAACATAGGGAATAGGTGGGGAATGGGTGGGGAATGGGGGGTGATTTTAATAATGGGGTGGGGAATGGGGACGGCCTCCCCACCCCCACCCCGCCCCATTGCCATTCCTACTGATGAGTCGATGAGTCACTCACTGATGCAAGAATAGAAGTGAGCAACGAGCAACAACAAAGAGAAGGCTGCAATCCGTAAATACAATGGTGCTAGAAAGTAGGGATTTACAAAAATATAAATGACAAATGAGGTATACAAATTTTAATTTAGGTGGGCTGAACTGGGCCTAGGTTTGGGTTATGTTGTCGGGCTTTTATGAATTGCTTTAGTAAAATAGTTTATGGGATTAAGGGGTTATATTTAAGAATTCAAATTTGATGGATTAAATTGATATAGTTTTATAATTTATTTACGTATCCCAGGTTCAATTCTGGGTCCCCAACTTGGCCGCGCCCAACTACCTAGTTTTCCGGGCAATTTCTCGACACTAGATGGCTGGATTTTTTGGGTCCCCGGCTCTGGCCAGGTTGTTTTTCCATTCTTAAGCATAATAGAAGAGCTTAACTAATTATATTATCAACTTGAGAAATTAAGCACTCAAGCAATGGAGATACGGTTTGTTGGAAATTCATGAAACTTGAGTTCATGATTGTTCAATGGGCATATTCGTAATTTAAATGAAAGCAATTTTCTATATAAAGGAAGCCTATACCTTTGTAAAACACACACAAATGAAAAGCAATGAAAAGCTTTCTCTCTCCCCTCACTCGGACTCTATGGTTCAGGTGTTCCATTTGTCTTAAGCTTATTTTGTCTCATTAAATTCTTTGCTTACATCCAATCTAATCCTTGTATTTTTTTTTCTTTCTTTCATTTACACCCTTACACAAGTAACACAACTATTATACTTACCACCTAATATTATTAGTTTTACAAAAATTAGCTATCATTTTTTTTATAAATACCAAAAAATCTATAAATTCACCAAATTAACAATTATATATCCTCAATTTACTATTTTTTAACATCAGAAAAACCTCAGCTCTCCACCGTAAATCCTTCTCAACCAGCCCCACAACCACCTAAACTTCTCTCCCCTTCTAACCTTTACCCTATCGGATTCACCATCCATAAGATGAAAGCTTAAAAGAGAGAGAGAGAGAGAGAAATTAGGCCTAAAAAATGCTTACGCTCATCAATAGCGCACACAAGTTACACCACAATCAAAGATAGAGCTAGAACTACATCGGTCCAAATCCTAGCATAAGACCTTTTCCAACATGATCTTTAAGGTGCAGGATGTGTTAAGAGGATTTGAGTATAATATGTTTGATTGCATCGATAGAGATGAAAGATGGAAAAAGAAAAGAAGAAAGGGGAAGTTATTTGTTTAGACAGACAGTGAATACTCACTTGTCGGAGACGGTGGTGGCAAAGTGGAAGAAGTATCAGAAGTTTAAGTGGCACGTGATGGATGCTCTGGTGAGATTTGGCTATCAATGAAAAATGGTAAAGTGTAGATTATTGGTCAATCTAAAGTTCTGGTGTTGGCAATGACGCATCACTCCCTCGATAGCTAATGGTGGCAGCAGTGACGCATGGCGCAAGCAAAGTGATGTCCTGAAACACAATTTTTTTTAACTTTTTTTTTTATGAAAGAGCAAACAAGGAAGAAAATAACAAAAAAGGAAAGAGAAAAACAAGTGGGTTGTTCCGCAAGTGAGCGAGACTCTTTAGGGCAAGCGGGTGTTGTTTATGTGGTAAGAAATCTAAGGCTTTGTTTGTTTATATTTTTAAAATTCTATTTTCTAAAAATGCATATGTTTTAATGTTTTTAAATCAATATCAACCACATATCATTTTCAAAATTGAAAAAAAATTTAAAATCAACCACAAATTCTTTCAAATTTTGAAAACAAAAATTAAAAAAACACAAACAAACACAACCTGTGGTTCATTTTTTTTCTTCTTTTTCCATAAAATAAATTCTAGTATAATCCATATACGCATTTCTTATAAAAGGTTGGCTTGTTGGTAGTAGCATAATGTCATAGGCTTAGTTTTGAATAGTGGAATTACCTTTGCGGCACTTAGACAACTCACACTCAAAATTTCTAAGTAAGCTTTGTAGCTTAGCTTGCCCACTAAAGGAGAAGCTTTTAAAGTTATGATCTTTGAGCTTAGAGCTTTTTGGCAAGAGAAGAGAGGTATTGGAAGATGGAGATAAGAGTTGCTAACAAGAATGCTTTGTATTACACTAGAACTTTTACTACTGGCTTGATTACAACTTGGTTTACAAATGAAGCTTGGAAGGGTTTTCACACTAATCCTCCTCCTAAATGGATGGCTAGGATTCAATGCATCCGATGGTTAAAATTAGCTATCTAGAATCATCACCTAAAGTATCTAGATATTTACATGGAGAATTCTATCACATGTTGACACATCCGAAAAAGGATTATCTCCCAAGTATAGGAGTGTCGAAGTAATAAACCCAGTGAGACCGGGGTCGATCCACGAGGAAGGGGATTTTAGCGATACAACTTAAAAGTAAGCAAATATGATATGAATGATTCAAAGATATGATAAGATAATATCAACAATAGATGAGAATGATTAAAATACGCAAGTAAAAGGAATTAACACAATAATAATGAAAGCTAACGTTAGGGGATCCGCCCTTGATATTTCAAATAAGGATAAACAACCCATTTTAGTTATATGAATTATATTTGCTTCGTTACCAATATTTATACCACTACTTGTAAATGGGTTCAAGCATCCAATGTGCCAATCACCATATGTCTACAAAAAATCAAGGTTCTTAACTAGATTTGTATCGGTAAGGAAGAACCATACGACATCTAGAAAGGATCCAAGCATTTGATGTGCCAATGATTGTCTACAATGGATCAAAACCTCTACTTTTTGAGTGGTGTCAAGATTGATTAGAGAAATAAATATAAATCATATAAAATAAATAACGCAAGATTATAATTATTAAGCACATATTAAAGGGTTAGAAAATACTTACTCTTATATCAAGGGTTTCACCCTTTCACCTTAGCAAGAGAGAAATTAGAAAGACATTATAAAAGAAAGAAAACAAATTTTAAGAAAAAGGAAATTCATTAATAACATAAAAATACAAGAGAGAAAAACACAATAACAAGGGATCCCAGCAAAGGCCAAGATACCCTAATGGGTCAGAAGGCACTTCTATTTATAGATACATTCAGGGGTAAACTTGTCAAATTACAAAGGAATAGTTGTCAAATATTAGGTGAACTAACTTTGACAATTGGGATCATTAGGTGCACCACTTTGACCATTGATTTTGACATTGAATGATTGAGCATTTTAATCACATGTCTTCATAAAAGTTGTAGATATTTCTCTCAGCGTTCTAGAACATATTTGATAGGTGTCTATTTATATATCATTTTCATATCAATTCTGTCTATGTTTCTTTGCTATATTCCTTGGTATTTTTATGTTTTTGTGTGGTTTTGATGTTTGTAGGAGTTTGGAGCAACTTGCACAAAAATGGAGTAAAACCCTTCATTTTCACCTCTGTTAGTCAACCATCTTCTCGGATTTAATTGTATTGATATACAATGAACCCGATGACATATCATATACCGTTGAAAAGCTCTCGAAGTCTATTTTTGGAGAAATTTACGGTTTATGAATCCATTCAGTGTACCGAAAGTTGTAATCAAAACAGTGTGAGAAGTGTAGAAATGTAATTCCACACATCACTGTAGCATGTATAATGCGGGACACTGTAGCACGTTACTGTAGCAGAGTATTTAAACACATTTTAGGGTTTTATTTTAATAACTTGAAGAGGGGAAAACGTGGGAGGAGGCTGCATTTCTGGATTTCTCTCATCCCTTGTAGTTTTTGAAGGAGAAAGAAGATTTTGAAAGAGGAGGAACTACAATTCCAAGAAGATTCATCTACAAAGAAGATTTTCAAAGAATTTGCTAAGTTTTTTCTTTCCTTTTCAAGTCTGGAATTTCTCTGTATTGTATTTGTTATTCTGATTGAATATGTGTAAATAAATTTGAATTGGTTGAGGGTGATTTCAAAGCCCTCGATATGGATTTTGTGAGTTGATTGTGTAAGAAATTGTATCCAATTCTCTAATTGAAGTTGCTTGTATTTTCCCATATCTAATGCTTATGATTGCTTACTGATTGTATTTGGAATGGCCAACTGAATATAATCTGATTATTGTCTATTGCTAGATTAGAAATCTTGATCCGTAATTGTCATGAATTTCCAATCATTAGTAGCAAAATTGTGATCAGAGATTGCAATTGGAAAATACAACATAGGTTAAATAATACGAACTTGTGTGATTATTGCTTAGATCAACCTATCTTTCTCATCGTAATACTTCTATTGAATTAAACTTAGAGAGCTTGTTCTAGGTTGTTTAATGGATAGAGATTAAATAAAGAGCTTGTTTTATTTAAAAACAAAGTAAGGAAAGATTGGGATAACAGAGCTTGTTGTTATCTACGGTTGATAATTTCAATGGCGTAATTGGATGATAATTCTATGATTAATTCGCAAATCCATATCTTGTGGTAGAGAAGGATCCCTTAACTAGATTTCTCTCATTGATTTTTCACTCAAATTAACTTTCTGTTTTGTTATTCTTCATTTGCATTCTTAGTTCATTTGGTTAATCATTCAACAAAACCCCCCTTATTTAATTTATTGTTGCTGAAAAATAACAAATTCAATTAGAATTAATCTTTGTGGGAACGATATCTTACTTATCACTTTATTACTTGTGCGACTAGTATACTTGCTAGTTTCGAACGCATCAAGTTTTTGGCGCCGTTGTCGGGGAGTGATTTTCTAATCGATTTGTTATTTTGTTTTCATTGTTGATTCATATTTTGTTTGTTTTTCTTTTCTGATTGTTTGTTTTGGGCAACATGGCAGTAAATTTCCAACAATTCAGTAGCCAATTTGAGCCACAATTACATTGGAGTGTAAATGAGGTAAGCACTCATAACATTGAACAACAACTTTCTGAGTTAACTTCTCTTGTGGAAAACATGGCTGTAGGACATATGCAGAAATCTTATACATGTGAGGTATATTCTACCATGGAGCATCCAATCGACATATATCCAACTTTGCAAGGAGATATGGAACAAGCCAATGCCATGGATGGATTTCCAGGACAAACAAGGCAATGGTATGATCCCTTCTCTAACACTTACAATGCTGGATAGGAAGATCACCCTAATTTCAATTACTGGAATCATCAACCAATCGGCCCAAATGCCATACCAAATCAACTACAAGGTTTTAATCAACCTAGAGTGCAGCAACCATTTCAAATGCAATCACCACCAATGCCACAACAAACACCACAACCAGCTCCAGAAAACTCAAGTATGTCACTCCAGGATATTGTTAATGCACTTGCCACTAACACAATGCAATTCCAGCAGGAAACTGGGGAAAGTATCCAAAACCTGGCAAATCAAATGGGACAATTGGCTACTAGCATGAGCAAATTCGAGGGCCAAGACTCAGAAAAATTATCTTCTCAAACGTTGATCAATCCAAGAGAGAATGCTTGTATGATAACTTTGCAAAATGGAGAGCAATTAGATGTCCTGCCAAAGAAATCACAAACTGATGAAGAAGATGACACCACTTCCACCATGAACAAGACATCATCTTCTAAGGTAAGTCTTAAAACTGCTATTCCTTCTTATGTTACTCCTCCACTTTTTCCTAGTAGATTGACAAAATTGAAGAAGGAGGAACAATAACAAGAAATCCTGGAAACTTCTCGTAAAATTGAGATAAATATACCACTTCTGGATGCTACCGAGCAAGTACCTTGTTATACAAAATGTCTCAAGGAGTTATGCACCAGCAAGAGAAAGTTAAAAGGGAATGAGAAAGTAAGTGTGGGGGAAAATTTTTCAGCTATACTACAAAGAAAAATTCCTCCGAAATGCAATAATCCAAGTACGATCACCATTCCATGCACCATTAGTAAAACCAAGTTTGAAAGAGCTATGTTAGATTTAGAAGCATCGATTAATGTCATGCCATATTCTATTTATGCTTCTTTAAATCTTGGACCTTTTGCGAAAACTGGTATTACCATTCAACTTGCTGATCATTTTAATGCATATCCTAAAAGAGTTGTGGAAGATGTGCTTGTGCAGGTGAATCAATTGGTTTTCCCAGCAAACTTCTATGTCCTGGAAATAGAGGATGAGACATCTCCTAATCCAACTCAGATTCTTTTAGGGAGACCATTCTCGAAAACTGTTAGAACCAAGATTGATGTTCATGATGGCACTCTCATCATAGAGTTTGATGGCAAGGTGATATGTTTCAATATTTTTGAGGCAATGAGGTACTCCAGTGACTTACTTTCTGTTTTTGCAGTTGACGTTGTTGATTCTTTGCCACAACAATATTTTGAGTTAACTCGGAAGAATGGATTGGATGTAGCTATTAGTGAGCATATAGGGACAGAAAATTCTAATGAGTCAGGAATTTTGATACAAGTGTCCAAAGAAATGGAGGAAGCTGTGGCAAGCTTAGATGAGACCATAGCAATAACCACAAATAGGTATGATGTTTCGTACATTCAATTTACTTTATCTAATAAGAAACTTCTTCCTTCTGTGACGAAAAACAATACCTTGGAGCTTAAGTCACTGCCAGATCATTTGAATCATGGATTCTTGGGTGAGAATAATACTTTGCCAGTTACAATGGAAATGGGCCTTGCACGAATACAAGAAGAGAAACTCGTCCGAATACTTACAGATCACAAAATAGCTATTAGGTGGACGATTGCTAACATCCAAGGCCCAGCCATATGCATGCACCAATTCTTGTTGGAAGAAGGATCCAAGCCCACTAGAGAAGCACAGCGGAGGTTGAATCCTCCGATGATGGAAGTTGTCAAGAAAGAAATCCTGAAATTGTTAGATGTAGGTGTGATTTATCCAATTTCGGACAGCAAGTGGGTGAGTCCAGTCCAAGTTGTTCCGAAGAAATCTGGTGTTACGGTGGTTAAGAATGACAATAATGAGCTAGTTCCCATTCGTATCCAAACCGGCTGGCGAGTTTGTATTGATTATCGGAAGCTCAATTCAGCAACTCGCAGGGATCACTTTCCTTTGCCATTCATTGATCAAATGCTGGAGAGGTTAGCAGGTCATTCTCACTATTGTTTTCTTGAGGGCTATTCAGGATATAATCAGATTGTCATTGCCCCTGAAGATCAAGAGAAAACTACATTTACATGCCCATTTGGTACATTTGCGTATCGACGCATGCCGTTCGGTCTTTGCAATGCCCTGCCACTTTCCAAAGGTGTATGGTAAGTATTTTCTCTGATTATGTTGAGAACATTATTGAGGTATTTATGGATGACGTTAGTGTTTTTGGTGATTCTTTTGATAAATGCCTTGACAACCTTACCCTTATACTTCAAAGATGTATAGAAACTAACCTTGTTCTGAATTGGAGAATGTCATTGATGGTAGATCAGTGGTATAGTTTTGGGACATGTATTGTAAGGGTATAGAGGTGGATAAATCAAGGAAAGATCTTATAGGTTCCTTACCACCTTTCCCCCCTTTTTTTTTCTTCTCTTTTTCTTTTTTCTCCCCCCCCCTATTCCCCCCCCTCCTCTTTTTTTCTTCCTTTCCTCCCCCCCCCCCCCCCACCTCTCCCCCCCACAAGTGTGTGGGATATTCGTTCGTTTCTTGGCCATGCAGATTTCTATCGTAGATTCATCAAAGATTTCTCGAAGATAGCTTGCCCCTATGCAGATTATTACAAAATGATGTGGCCTTTGAATTTGATGAGAAATGCAAAGAGGCATTTGAGAAACTGAAGGAACTCTTGACTTCGGCTCCAATAATCCAATCTCCAAATTGGGATTATCCATTCGAGATCATGTGCGATGCAAGTGACTACGCTGTGGGTGCCGTTTTGGGTCAACGAATTGGCAAAATTCCAAATGCCATTTACTATGCATCTCGGACTTTAAATGATGCTCAACTTAATTATTCTACCACTGAGAAAGAGCTGCTAGCAGTTATTTTTGCTTTAGAAAAGTTTCGATCTTATTTGATTGGTACTAAAGTAAACGTTTATTCTGATCATGCAGCTTTGAGGTACTTGCTCACAAAGAAAGATGCAAAACCAAGGCTTATCAGGTGGATACTCCTTTTACAGGAATTTGACTTGGAGATCAAAGACAAGAAGGGAAGTGAAAACTTAGTTGCAGACCATCTCAGTCGCATTGTCCATGAGAAGAATGCACTGCCATTACAAGAAAGTTTTCCGGATGAACAATTGTTGTCTCTAAATGTAGTAGCCCCTTGGTATGCAGATATTGTCAATTACTTAGTTACGAAGAAGCTACCACATGACTTGACTCAAGCTCATAGAGACAAGATCAAGAACATTGCCAAGTACTACATATGGGATGATCCGTACTTATGAAAGCATTGTTCTGACCAAGTGATAAGAAGGTGCGTTTCTGAAACTGAATTTAATTCAATTTTAACCTTCTGTCATTCTTATGCATGTGGAGGTCACTTCGGACCAAAAAGAACAGCCCTTAAAGTTCTTGATTGTGGATTCTACTGGCTATCATTGTTCAAAGATGCATATCTGTTCTGCAAAGCTTGTGACCGTTGTCAAAGGACAGGTAATTTAAGTGCCAAAAATCAAATGACACAAACCCCTATACTTATTGTCGAGATTTTTGATGTGTGGGGTATTGATTTCATGGGTCCTTTTCCTTCATCATTTGGTAATGTTTACATTATACTTGTTGTGGATTATGTTTCTAAATGGGTGGAAGCAAAAGCTACGAGAACTAATGATTCTAAAGTTGTTGTAGATTTTATGAAATCTAATATTTTTGCGAGATTTTGAACACCAAGAGCCATGATTAGCGATAGAGGGACACACTTCTGTAATAGATCATTTGAAGCCTTGCTCAAGAAATACAACATCACTCCCAGGGTGTCTACTGCATATCATCCACAAACTAGTGGTCAAGTTGAAGTTTCAAATCGAGAAGTCAAGTCCATTCTCGAGAAGACAGTGAATCCGAACCGAAAAGATTGGAGCCTACAATTGAATGATGCACTTTGGGCATACCGAACTGCTTATAAGACACCTATTGGAATGTCTCCATATAGGTTAGTCTATGGTAAGCCATGTCACCTTCCGGTAGAGCTCGAACACAAAGCATGGTGGGCAGTAAAGATTTGTAACATGGAGATGGATGATGCTGGTGAACAAAGGAAGCTTCAACTGCAAGAATTGGAAGAACTTAGAAATGATGCCTATGAGAATTCCAGAATTTACAAGGAGAGAACTAAGGCATTTCATGATAAAATGATCTCTAGGAAGAATTTTGAAGTGGGACAGAAAGTTTTTTTATTTCATTCTCGCCTCAAGTTATTTCCAGGTAAATTACGATCTCGATGGGTTGGACCTTTTGTTATTACTAATGTTTTTCCCCATGGTGCAGTGAAAATCAAGAGCTTAAAAAACGGATAAAGTATTCAAGGTGAATGGGCATAAGTTGAAGCCTTACTATGAGAATTTAGTGCTGCAGGACATCGATGAGGTACCTCTCTATGAGCCAACTTATCTTGATGGGTGAGGACAGATAACGTCAGGCTGAGGACGGTAAACCAAGCGCTTATTGGGAGGCAACCCAATGTTTTTGAAATATAATAAAAAGAGACAAAGAAAATAAGGTAGTATTGATCAATTTTTGTGTTTCGAGGAGATTCCTCTCATGGGCTATTATAATTGATCAGGTTTTATCTCTCTTTGCCATTTGTCTTATTTGCTTTGTTGGTTGTTTTTGACTTTCATTTGCTCTTGTGTTTTTATTTCTTTTATGTGTCTCTATTTTCTTTTCTTTTCTTTTCTTTCCTTGTGTTTAATTTGATTATTCCGTGCTTCGAGTTCAGTTGTGCAACAGCTTGAGGAAACATTCAAACGGGAGTTGAAGCCATTGTTCGAAGGTTTGAAACGTGCATATCTGGGAGAAGAACAAACTCAATTGCATTATCGGTAATATCTCTCCTTTTCTTCTCTTCAATGGATGCTGATATCTTTCTCTCGAACCTTCGTAAATCTTTCCCTTCACTTCCTCAAAATGCTGTGTTTAAAATTTATAAAGTACGGATGACTAGACTTTGGGCTGTCTCTTATACACATCTAGATGTGTATAAGAGACAGTCCGATGGCTTATCGAAGCCAAGGTGAGATTGTCCGGTGAGCCGGACATTAATCTCGCAAAATACATGACTGGTCTAGGAAAAAGCTACTACGCCAAGAGGCGAAGAGCGAAAAGGTTACAAGTATGTTATAAATGTGCTAGATGGAATTGTAACCAGACTTGTCGTTCATTAGGTTTTGTGTCCAGAAATAGAGAAGATAAACTGTCATTTATTAAGAATGGTCTGAGTATGAGTCGCTGGATAATGTTTTTTAACTCTTGAGTCACATTCTTGTGGACTTGTTCAGCGTGAATTGCTTAATCTATGACACAATTTCGTGATGAATTGCAGTGTTATAGTCTAGGGAATCTGACTAAAAACGACCCTGTTTGCCAGTTATAAGAAAACTGGATGGGAAGCAAATCCCCGACTCATAGAAGGCGTTTCAGCCGTTACTGGACGTAAAACCAGAGGAAGATGTGAGCCACAATCACAACTACTTGTATATTTGAATGTGTGTTGTGGGTGTCGAATTTTATTTCTTTCTTGTTTCGTTTGATCTGATTATCAATGTTGTTTTTGTGTTGTTGTTGCTTGTTGATTTTATTTGTTTAATTTCAAGTTTTCTTTTTGACAAACCATATGACTACCCCATGTCATAAGCACACGTGGAGACGAGTGTGGAGGTTTTGTCAATCTCCGCCGAAAGTTTATCTCTACTTTTCATGCTTCACGTGGGAGACAAGTTTGGCAGTTTTGTCAAACCCCACCGAAAGTGTATTTCCATTTTTCATGCTTCACGTGGGAGACAAGTGTGCAGGTTTTGTCAAACCTCGTCGAAAGCATATCTCATTTTTTTCAAATTTTGGGGCGATAAATCTGCATCGAGCAACTCCCACCGAAATTATGTCCCCATGTGTCAAATTTGAGAGTTTTACGTGTGTATAAATATCCATTGTGCATATTTTCAAATGTCATTTTATAACCTGTCTTGCACTTGAATTGCATAATACCTAACGTGCATCATTGTCTTACATAAGTTTAGAGCACTTGTAGAAATGGAAAAAAAACCAATTCGGCGATTCCAAAATATATGCGTATTTTATGGATCGCAATTTGGTAAAGATGGAGAGTTTACCACAGCAGCTCTTGATCTTGGTAGGACATTAGCTGTCAGGGGTATTCATTTGATTTATGGAGGGGGTAGTCTTGGGTTAATGGGATGTGTGTCGACAGCTGCATCCCTGGGAGGGAGCAAAGTTCTCGGCATTATCCATAAACCATTAGCTGTATGAGATATCGTAGGCAATACCATGGGGGAAGAGTTACAGGTCTCTAGCATGCATGAGTGTATTGCACATATGGTCATTAAATCTGATGCATTTATAGCTTTGCCCGGTGGTTATGGTACATTAGAGGAGATATTTCAAATCACCTATTGGGCACAGCTAAACATCCATCGGAAACCCATTGGTTTGTTAAATGTCAATAATTTTTTTGATGGTTTGTTGTCCTTTCTTGATCAAGCTGTAGAAAAAAACTTCATCTCACCGTCGGCGAGGCAAATCCTGGTTATAGCTTCAACTGTAGGGGAGTTAATTGATAAACTCCAAGAATTCATCTATTCGCCTAATCCAACAACGGCTCGGATAGATTTGTTTGGAGAAGGCAATAAAAGGCGTAGACTGGATTTGACGTTCCATCTATAATCTCTATCTATTGGTTTGCTTCGTTTTTGTTTACTTTCTTTTTAGTGTGTTTATTTGAGATTTTTCATGTCATTTCTTTTGAGATTTTTCAGGTTATTTCTTTCGTCCCAGGTAATATTTTCTAATCTCGGTTTTTAGAGTGGTGGCTTAAAAAGTTCAAGTTCTCTTGAAACTCATTCTGGATCTCTTCAATCCATAATGGCTGAATAAGGAGGCTAACTTCTAAACTTTTTAGACCCATTCTAACTGACTTGTTTTTGTTTGCTGGCTTGTTGGACTATGTTATTTTATGAGTAAGTTTAGTTTTGTGTAATTTGGAGTTGTTATGTGTTTTTGTCTTTATCAGTTTCGATTCAAAAAAAAAATTGTGGAAAAACCTGAGGATGGCAGAATATGGGGTTTCTTTAACCCTTGAAACGCATTCTCTCTAAATAAATCTGTAGTTTGTTTATTTCATGTTGTTTGAAGTGTCTTGTTTCTTGTTTTGTTCTTTCATAATAAAGGTATATAGGCTGGAAACCTTAAGTCTGCGGGCTACTGGTCCTAAGGATTGTTGAAATATACAATCTTGACTCAGGTGTAACAACGCCACGTACCTCTTTTCTTGCATTTTGTGGGTCGATGATAAGATAATGATTGAATTAAGATAACTCTTGGAAAATGATAAATGATGCATGGATCTGTGTGCTTGAAATGTTTATTGGTTTTCGCTTTGCCTTTGATTCCTTGCACAACATTGAGCACTGAGCTATTATCACTAAGTTATTTGTTCACTTAGAGAAAGTTTATGTAATTTAAATGTTTCTTCAGATTTTCATGAATTCTAGAACTTGTTTGATGGTCACTCGAGGCGAAATCCTAGACTGTGCAACATTGGGGAAATGATTTAGGCCATCTTTGGACCGTTTGAGCCTTAATAGCCAACCTTGACTGAAATTGATCCCTAGTTACCCCTTTGAGCCTCTGTAAGCCTTTTTCTTTGTTAACTCACTAAAAGATTTCCTAACCTCAAATGAATTTGTTCCAAACAGTTTATCCCTTACCTATGAGCATGTAGATCATTCACAATTAAATTCTGAGCTATGTTCTGTTTGGGAAGTAGAGAGGTTGTGATGTTCATGAGCAATGCAAGATTTCTTATTTGTGTTTTGAAAAAAAAGAAAAAAAAAGCCAATCTTACTTATCGCCACGTACTTACACATTGAGAACAATGTGTTGTTTAAGTGTGGGGGAGGGGAAGTGTAATAAAAAAAACTGCAAAAAAAAGAAAAAAAGAAAAAAAAGAACAAAAGAAGAAGAATAGGGGATCTATACCTTAAGTGTTCTTAAAAAGAATGAAATAACAAAGTGTGGGGGTGTAGTTTTCTTTTGTTTTCTACAAAAAAAAAAAAATTGAGTGTTCTAAATAAGTTTGGAGGAGTAACCTGGTGAATTGAAATAAAGTTGTGTTATAGGGTTGAGCTCTACATAGTCTTGATGATTTATGTGTTTGTGGGTGATTTGAGCCAAATTATTATCCTTTATCATACCTTCACCCAAGCCAAACGTTACAAGCTTAATAAAATCCTACTTGATCCTTAGTGTTGTGCATGTCCACATTAGTGGAGAGTGACTTGAAAAGCAGGCCTATGGAGTTCATTTATACACACATCTTCATATTAAATATGATTCATTTTTATGCATAAACTCATCCGGTTTACAGTGATTAGGTGAGAATGGCTCTACACACACACACTTGAGGAATTGAAGTGAAGCGAAACTAATCTTTGAGATAAAATTCTTGATCAAGTGCATTATTTTGAAGTTTTCCTTGGGTTATAATTAAGTACAATCTTTGAGGCCTATTTGCAAGTTGAAGCATTTGTGTGTGTTTTAATTTTTCTTTGATTCTGTTTCGGTTTAGTTTTGTTTCATATCGTTGTAGTTGCTCGAGGACTAGCAAAGTCTAAGTGTGGGGGAATTTGATAGGTGTCTATTTATATATCATTTTCATATCAATTCGTCCATGTTTCTTTGCTATATTCCTTGGTATTTTTATGTTTTTGTGTGGTTTTGATGTTTGTAGGAGTTTTGGAGGAACTTACACAAAATTGGAGTAAAACCCTTCATTTTCACCTCTGCTAGTCAACCAATTTCTTGGAGTTGATTGTATCGATATACAATTAACCGGATAACATGCTATATACCATTGAAAAGCTCTCGAAGTCTATTTTCTGGAGAAATTTACGGTTCACGAATTTATGTAGTGTACTGAAAGTTATGATAAAAATGGTATGAGAAGTGTATATTTGTAATTCCACATATCACTGTAGCATGTCATTAAATACGGGGCACTGTAGCAAGTTACTGTAGCAGAGTATATAAATACATTTTAGGGTTTTATTTTCATAACTTGAAGAGGGGAGAACGTGGTAGAGGCTGCAGCTCTGGATTTCTTTCATTTCTTGGAGTTCTTGAAGGAGAAAGAAAGCTTGGAAAGAGGAAGAATAACAATCCTAAGAGATTTTCATCAAATTTGCTAAGTTTTTCCCTTCCCTTTCATTTTCTGAAATGTCTCCATGTTGTATTGTATTTACCACATTTTTGAACATGTGTAACTGAATCTGAATTGATTGAGGGTGATTTCAAAGCCCTTGATATGGTTTTTGTGAGTTGATTGTGTAAGAAATTGTTATCCAATTCTCTAATTGAAGTTGATTGCATTTTCCCATATCTAATGCTTATGATTGCTTGCTGGTTGTATTTGGGCTGGCCAACTAAATATAATTTGGTTGTTATCTATTGCTAGACTAGAAATCTTGATCCGTAATTGTCTTGAATTTCTAATCCTTAGTAGCAAAATTGTGATCAGAGATTGCAATTGGAGAATACAACCTAAGTTAAATAATCCGAGCTTGTGTGTTTATTGCTTAGATCAACCTATCTTTCTTATCGTAATGCTTCCATTGAATTAAACTCAGAGAGCTTGTTCTAGGTTGTTTAATGGATAGAGATTAAATAAAGAGCTTGTTTTATTTAACAACAAAGTAAGGAAAGATTGGGATAACATAGCTTGTTGTTATCTACGGTTGATAATTTCAATGGTGTAATTGGATGACAATTCTATGATTTATTCGCAAATCCATATCTTGTGGTAGAGAATGATCCCTTAACCAGATTTCTCTCATTGATTTTTCACTCAAATTAACTTTCTGTTTTGTTATTCTTCATTTGCATTCTTAGTTCATTTGGTTAATCATTCAACAAAACCCCCCTCATTTAATTTATTGTTGCTGAAAAATAACAAATTCAATTAGAATCAATCCTCGTGGGAACGATATCTTACTTATCACTTTATTACTTGTGCGACTAGTATACTTGCTAGTTTCGAATGCATCAATATTATTTGTATAATTTGGATATGTATTTTGAGAGATATGGTCAAAATACAAAGCCATGGTCAGGCTGGGCCGAAATTGTAGATGGGTTCATTTCAAGCCCAATTTTGGTCCACTAAGAGCCCGAATTTAATGATGCTTAGGAAATACAATCTTGTAGATAATTGAATCAGCTTTTCAAAACATTAAGATTTGCACCATTCTGATCTATAAATAGAAAGTTATGCCCATTTTACTAAACCTACATCAAAACCAAAATTAAGAGAAAGTTAATTCCAAATATGCAAAGACTACAAATATGCTTAAGTTGAGGAATTTAATGACACTATTAATACAATATGATGAATTAAGCTCTTATTACACATACATATTTAAGTGTTCATCACACCCCCCAACCAGCTTATTGCTAGTTTCTAGCAATTAAAGCGTTATTATTTAGAAGTGATTTTTAGAATTTTATATCCAAGATGGTCATTATTGCACTCTCCTTGATTTTATCTAAATAAACAAACTCTCAACTATTTTTTTTAAATGACGCATGTACCCTTCAGTAAAGAAATAAAAAAACCTTCTTTTTTGTGCTTAGTCGACACATGACTATAGGGCTTATTAGAAAGAAATCATATCGGTTCCAATATTTGTTAAGGCTAACAATCTTAGGTAGGGAGAATTCATTCATTTTATATATTTTTTGTTTTTTTTTTGAAAGATTGCATCTTTAGCCCATGTAGCAAGCCTTAGGCTAATGACTCCCAGACCGGTTGGCCTTAGGGCATTAGGTGTTAAGACGCCCCTACGAGCTTAACGACTCGAGTTGCCGATGCTTTATTTTTGCTTAGAAACTTATGGATAGTGCAATGTTCAATCCCATTAAGCTTTCTTCTTAGTCCATGTAGTGAGCTTTGGGCCAATAGCTCCCAAACCAGTTGGTCTTAGGGTATTAGGTTTGAGGCACCCCTCGGCTTAATTGCTCGAATTAAGGAGGCTACGAGACCAAACTTATCCACAATTGCTCTCTCTCTTTTTTTTCACTTTTTTTTTTGCTTTCACTTTTTTTTTTTAACTTTCTCCGTCCTTTTGTTGTTATCCTAAACAAAACAAAAGAACCCAAATATTACAACATTTCATTTCGCCACCCACAATCATGCATCAAGGTATGTGTGTGTGTGAAGAAAGGTTCATGAATACTTGCTTAACGAGTACATAAGCACATAATTTTATTAAATAATAAGGTTGTGAGAGTTCATAGATTTGAATAATTCAAAGTGAAATGAATAAGACCTCTTTGTTATAAAATTCAAAAATCAAAACTAAATAATATCAAGTTAACTAAAATGCGTCTTAAAAAAATACAAAAACAAAATGACAAATTGGTTAGAGTGTGTTTCAAGAGTTCAAACTGGTCCTCCCTACTCTGCCATTCCTGACCCATAATGCGTCTCAAGAGGATTTGAACTTCTTACACCGCACTCTGAATCTAATTACTAACTCGCTTTTTTTTGGCAAGAAAAAGAAAATTCAAGACACACTTATTTCTACTACCTTCCCCCCCAACCAAATGAAACTTGTCCTTAATGTTTAAATGTAGAGAGAAAAGGTATAGGAAACATTACCTGAAGCTTCTGTTATTCAAGAGAGATGACCTGAAAGACTCATAAAATAAAATGCTAAAAATAAAATAAAATAAAGGACATGAAAAAAATTACAAATAGAGATTCAAATCCAATTTGCACTTTTTATTTTGCCCTCATGATTAATTAATTTGAGTACTAGCTGGGTCAGGTTCACACTCAACTGCTTGTAATTTGTCAAGTAACTCACCAGCAAAAGTGGCAGAAACAAGGATCTATTTCGCCGAATGAGGGATAAAATTTTGTTCCACAGCTGCATTAACAAAACTTATTAAAGGATCAAAGAAATTTTTTACATTCAACAAACCTATGGGTTTTTTATGGAGATTCAGTTGGGCCCAAGAGGCAATTTGAAAAATTTATTCAAGAGTACCAAAGCCACCTGGTAAAGCAATAAAGGCATCTGAATTGATGAGCATATGTGCCATGCGTTCATACATAGAGGAGACCTGTAACTCCTTCCCAACCGTTTTTCCAACGACGCTTTCTACAGCCAAGGCTTTAGGAATAACTTCTAAAACTTGATTACCTCCTACATGTGCAACTGTTGACACATAACCTATTAACCCGAGGCTACTTCCCCCATAAACCACATGAATCTTTCTTTCAGCTAATAGCCTTCCAAGATAATTTGCTGCTTCTACAAACTCCTTACTTTTATCTGGTCGAGATCCACAGAATACACATATCCTTTGGATTTGACGTTTTGAATTTCCTTCCATATCTACGCAACTCTCTAACTATGTGTGAAGAAGAGAACAAGAGATGTGGTATTTATGGAGTGCAAAAAGGTATGCTAATGATGACATCCAAATAGGTAGCTCGGCTGTTTGTTGAAAATTTTGAAAAATATGCATAGAAATTAAAAAAAAAAAGATGATGAAATAAGACACCATAAATCAAACAAAAAATACAAATTAAAAAATGACAACTATGAGGCATTAAAATTCAAAAATGATGGCACGCATGCATATGTATAGGTAATTGTGACTGTGGCTCACATCTTCCTCTGGTTTTACGTCCAGAAACAGCTTAAACATCTTCTATGAGTTGGGGATATGCTTCCCATCCAGTTTTCTTATAAATTGGCAAATAGGATCGTTTTAAGTCAGATTCCCAAGACTATAGCGTTCCTGCTCATCTAGGAACTGTGTCCACAATTCAAAAATTTCACGTTGCACAAGTCCACAAGAATGCATCTCAAGAGTCATTCGGATATCATCCAAAGACTCCCTACTTAGTCCATTCTTGATGAACTGTAGTTTATCCTCTCGATTATTAGACAAATATCCCAAGGAGCGGCAACGCTGGTTACAAGTCCATCTTGCACATTTGTGACAAACTTGTAACCTTTTCGCTCTTCGCTTTTTGGCGTAAGAGCTTTTTCCCAAACCTGGCATGTGAGAAATAAGATTATCTAAAAATTCACAAGAAAATCGAACTTTGGCTTCAATTAACCATCTTACATCAGCAAGCATACCCTTACACATCAACATCCTTAGTCTTTCTACGTGAGCTTTATAAATTTTAAGCAAATCATTTTGAGGAAGAGAGGGAAAATGTTTGTGCAATTTTGAGAGAATGGTATCCATGTGAAGAAAATGAGAGAGAAGAAAAGAAAATGGATGTAAGGTGAGCGACAGTTTTTAGGGAACTGAAAAACCGACTTTAAAAGTCACGGAGTACCATATCTGCCACTTGATCGGAAAACAAAATGCAAACACACAAATAAAATAAAAGCACATAAAATAAAATAAGAACAAACTAGAAATGATAGCAAAAATCAAGAATAAAAAAAATGAAAATATGGCACAAACGGATAAAATTTGATTAGTCGTGAAAAAAAACCAAAAGAGGAATCCCTTCGAAAGTAATTTACCACGCTCAAAAATATGCTATTGGGGTAATACCTCTCTTTTTCCTTTATTTGTGACAATGGAAGAGATTACCACTTGTTGAGTTTGTTTGTCCTTGAGGCATGCATTCTTAAGTGTGGATGTTTCTTCCTGGCATTTTTCAAAACATGGCTTCCAACTCTTAATCTCCTTCATCGAATCTCCATCTAGATGTTGCCCCCTTGGATTACTCACAAGTGGATTGATGGGGTTTGGCTCTAGTTGAGATGGAAACTCACATTTCTCATGAGTACTAAGTGCAAATGCAAGTTTTTCAAGAGCATCATTCAAGTTTGCCATAGTTTGAGCAATTTGACTACTAAAAGTCTCTTGCTTTGCAATGAATGAATCCAATGTTTCTTCAAGATCCTCATAAGATGCATGGTCATGAGATTTTTGAAAATTTTGATATGACTGAAAAGGAGGTTGGTAAGATTGTGCATGATTATCATTCCTCAAATCAAAATTCAAGTGATTTTTCCATCCAAAATTTTGTGAGTAAGGATTAGGATTTGACCTTTGGAAAGTTTTTAAAACATTGGTTTGGTCATGTAGACTTCTCCTAAAGGTAGGCATAATTGGGCAATCATCCGTAGGATGATCACTAGTATTACAAGTGTGACAGACAAGTTCTTGCATAGACCACATTTCTAAGTCCTCGACTTTTCTAGCTAAGGATGTAAATTTAGCATGAAGATCATGATTCTCCCTAATGCCTCTACTAGATGTTCTTGGTACCTCATAGGTGCCAACATTGTTCCAGTTTTGGGCATTTTTTGCTAGTAAGTCTAGGTAATCCATGACTTCATCAGGTTCTTTATTTTTAAATTGTCTATTACACATTAATTCTACCATTTGCCTAGCTTGATGTGTAAGACTTTCATAGAAAATTATAACTAGTCTCCATGTTTCCAAACCATGGTGAGGACAAGTATTAAACAATGGTTTATACCTATTCCAACAGTGGTAAAAGGTCTCTCCTTATTTTTGAGTGAAATTGATGATTTGCCTTTTGAGAGAATTTGTTCTATAGGGAGGAAAGAATTTTTTAAGAAATTGTTGTTGCATTTCATCCCATGAGCTAATGCATCCTAACCTAAGATTTTGTAGCCATGTTTTAGCTTTATCTTTTAAAGAAAAAGGAAAAAACTTTAATCTAAATATGTTTATGCTACAATTTAGGTCACTATATGTGTTACAAAACTCTTCAAATTCTCTCAAGTGCAAATATGGGTTTTCAACATCTAGGCCATGAAAGTGAGGTAAGAATTGAATGAAATCCGGTTCATGTTTGAAATATATTGCATCATGAGGGAAAACTATGCAGGATTGTGCACAAGTTTTACAATTTATATAGTCCATTAATGTTCTAAGCTAGGTTTGAGCATGTTTTTAAGGAAGATGAGTGACTCCTAACAATTGTACCAACTAATGCAAAAAGAAAGAAAAGATGAACGCATGCAAGAAAAATGAAAATAAAAAATGAGAAAAGGAAATACTTACAACTTTGTACGCCAAATTTTACCTTCCCCGACAACGGCACCAAAAACTTGACACATCCGAAAAATGATTATCTCCCAAGTATAGGAGTGTCGAAGTAATAAACCCGGTGAGACCGGGTTCGATCCACGAGGAAGGGGATTTTAGCGCTACAACTTAAAAGTAAGCAAATATGATATGAATGATTCAAAGATATGACAAGATAATATCAACAATAGATGAGAATGATTAAAATACGCAAGTAAAAAGAATTAACACAATAATAATGAAAGCTAGGTTAGGGGATCCGCCCTTGATATTTTAAATAAGGATAAACAATCCATTTTAGTTATATGAATTATATTTGCTTCGTTATCAATATTTATACCGCTACTTGTAAATGGGTTCAAGCATCCAATGTGCCAATCACCATATGTCTACAACAAATCAAGGTTCCTAACTAGATTTGTGTCAGTAAGAAAGAACCATACGAAATCTAGAAAGGATCCAAGCATTTGATGTGCCAAGGATTGTCTACAATGGATCAAGACCTCCACTTTTCGAGTGGTGTCAAGATTGATTAGAGAAATAAATATAAATAATATAAAATAAATAATGCAAGATTATAATTATTAAGCACATATCAAAGGGTTAGAAAATCCTTACTCTTATATCAAGGGTTTCACCCTTTCACCTTAGCAAGAGAGAAATTAGAAAGACATTATAAAATAAAGAAACAAATTATAAGAAAAAAGAAATTCATTAATAACATAAAAATACAAGAGAGAAAAACACAATAACAAGGGATCCCAGCAAAGGCTAAGATGCCCTAATGGGTCAGAAGGCACTTCTATTTATAAATACATTCAGGGGCAAACTTGTCAAATTACAAAGGAATAGTTGTCAAATATTAGGTGAACTAACTTTGACAATTGGGATCATTAGGTGCACCACTTTGACCAATGATTTTGACATTGAATTATTGAGCATTTTAATCATATGTCTTCATAAAAGTTGTAGATATTTCTCTCAGATTTCTAGAACATATTGATTTGTACAATTTGGATATGTATTTTGAGAGATATGGTCAAAATACTGAGGCATGGTTAGGCTGCGCTGAAACTGTAGATGGGTTCATTTCAAGCCCAATTTTGGTCCACTAAGAGCCCGATTTTAATGATGCTTGTGAAATACAATCTTGTAGATAATTGAATCAGCTTTTCAAAACATTAAGACTTGCACAATTCTTATCTATCAATAGAAAGTTATGCTCATTTTACCAAACCTACATCAAAACCAAAATTAAGAGAAAGTTAATTTCAAATATGCAAAGACTACAAATATGCTTAAGTTAAGGAATTTAATGGCACTATTAATGCAATATAATAAATTAAGCTCTTATTACACATACATATTTAAGTGTTCATCACATGTGCTTTCTAGAGATTTCTATAAAATGAGCTTGGACCTTCTAGAAGCTAAGCCAAGCCTTACACACTTTTTATCCTAATTTAGCAAGCAATTTGGGCCTGCTGTGACATTCTCTCCCATCTAATCTACATCTTAGATGATTTCTCATCCTTATAGCATTGGATATGCTCCCTAAATTACTATAAGGTGTCTTCACACTCTCAGTTAGACTCATCGTTCGGAAGGTTTTTTTTCACTTCATCAAGTATTCGGTGTAGGGTGGAACTCCTCTCCTTTATATTATTCGTTTCACAAGGATACACTCATATTTGTCGAATTCGGTGATGACACTGGTTAGTGCTTTTGTGGACTCGCTTCTACTTAGGTTTTATATGTCCTCGTGATAAGACTTAAGAAAGCTCACATGGAAGACCAGATGTATCTAGAGGTTGGGGGGCAGCTATACTTGGTTGGAGACCTTGCCTACTCGCTTGACAATTGGGAGGGGACGTTCATACCTTCGTAGCAACCTTTTATGCATGTCGCGTAATCTTTTGAATTATTAGGGTAGTAGCTTGATAAGCACGAAGTCTCCTTCCTGGAATTCGAGGTGTCGTTTCCTTGTGTAAGCCCATTTCTTCATCTTTTTTGATGGCTTTGTCTAAACACACTCGCGTAATATCAACTTGCTCATTCCACTCTCTCGCAAGCTTGTAGGCTATTGGGATTTTTTCTTCATATGTTGAGGCAACAACAAGAGGTGTGATGAGGTTGTCTTTTGGTTATAATTTCGAATGGGCTCTTACTGTTAACCTTATTTCTTTGAATGTAATGTGAGAATTAGGTAATATCTAATAGTTTTGCCCAATCTCTCTAGTGAGCACTCATGTAATGCCTTAAGTATAGCTTCAAAAGACTGTTAATGCGCTCAGTTTGTCCATATGTTTGGGGATGGAAGCTGGTTGAGAAGTTCAAGTTAGTCCCTAGCAATTTGAAGAGTTCTTCCCCAAATGGACATGTGAAACGTGGGTCACGATCACTAACTATGTTCTGTGGAACTCTCCATAACTTCGCCACATTCTTAAGGAATGCTTGTGTGGCTTCATCCACAAGGCAGTCTATTGAGACTGGTATAAAGGTGGCATACTTGTTGAATCGATCAACTACTACCATGATGCTTACATATCCTTCAGATTTTGTTAAGGCCACAATGAAATCCATCAACACGCTTTGTCATGACATTTCCATAATGGGCAAGGGTTCTAATAACCCTGTTGGATGTTGGTGCTCAACTTTGTTTTGTTGACACACTTAGCAAGTCCGCACATAGGCCGTTATATTTTCTCGTATTTGTGGTAAATAGTAGAAATTTTGGACGAGTGCAAGGGTTCGTGCCATACCTAGGTGGCCAGCCCACTTAGAGTTATGGCACTCCTTGATGATCTCCTTCTACAAATTCCCATGTCTTGGTACAAAAGGACAGTTTTCTATTATGAGGAGTAGGCCTCCATCCATCCAAAAACGCTTTATCTTTCCCTCACTAGCAAACTTTAATATGTTCTTGGCTACAAGATCGTGCTCTAGGTCTTCTTTAATATGGATAATTAACACGCTTTGTGGTCGACTCATGCTTAGTGTTGTAAGTTCTGCCTCGCGACTTAATACATCAACCACTACATTTGCCTTTCCAAGCTTGTACTCAAGCCGGTATTCGAACTCTGCCAAGAAGTATTGCCATCGTGCTTGCTTGAGGCATAGCTTTTTTTACGTTTGAAAAGTAGCTCGCTGCTACATTTTCAGTCATAATGATAAAGTACAAGTCAAGCAAGTAGTGACATCAAAGCCTTAGGTAATGGATAATGGTTGTTATCTCTTTTTCTTGGACTGTGTAACGCCACTCTATGTCATTGAGCTTGCGGCTCTCATACACAATAGGGTGTCTATCTTGTATGTGAACACCCCCAATGGCAAATTATGAGGCATCTGTGTGCATCTCGAATGATTTTATGTGGTCGGGCAGTGCCAACACAGGTTCTTCTGAAATTGCCTTCTTTAGCTCCTCAAAGGCATGTTGGCACTTTTCAGTCTAGTGCCATATGTGGTTCTTCTTGAGTAGGTCTGTGAGAGGGGCAGCCTTGGCTGAATAGCCCTTGATGAATCACCTATAGTAGTTTACCAACCCAAGGAACGATCGTAGATCTGATACTTTGGTAGGAGGCTCTTATTCTTGAATTGCCCTCACCTTTGCTGGATCCATCATGAATCTCTCATCCCGTATCCGATGGCCAAGGAACTCTACCTCTTGTTAAGCAAAGGAACATTTCTCATTTTAAACATAGAGTTCATTTTTGTGAAGCACTTGGAGAACTTGCTTGAGGTGTTGCATGTACTCTTCAAGGGTCATGCTATACACCACAATGTTGTCCAAGTATACCATCACGAACTGATTAAGGTAGAGATGGAATAACTTATTCATTGGAGTACAAAAAGTGGCAGGTGCATTGGTGAGGCTGAATAGCATGACTAAAATTTGTAGGCACCATACCTTATCGCCCATGCTGTCTTTGGTTCGTCAACCTTGGCAATACACACTTGGTGGTATCCCGATTGTAAGTCAAGCTTTGAGAAATAATAAGACTTCCAAGTTGATCGAATAGCTCTGCAATCAAAGGTATCAAGTACTTGTTCATGATAGTGATCTTGTTAAGTGTTTGATAGCCGATGCACATGTGAGAGATACATCCTTCTTCTTTTGAAAGAGGACGGAAGCACCGTATAGAGCTTTAAAGGGCTGGATGTAGCCGGCATCAAGTAAATCTTAGAGTTGCTTTCGTAACTCCTCAAGTTCGGTTGGCGCCATACGGTAAGGCACCATGGCTGGAGGCTTAGCATCAGGTTACAACTCAATTTGGTGATCCACCTCGCGCTTTGGAGGTAGTTTCTTTGGAAGCTCTTAGGGCATGACATCTTTATATACTTCAAGGACAGCCTAGACTTTTGGTGGTGTTAGGTCTCTGGCAATGGTGGTGTCTTCTCTATTATTGAATTCTCGAACAGTGGCGAAGAAGCTTGGGCTCTTCCTCATTCCCCATTTGAATTGCAATGCAGATAGCACCTTGCTCTTAACTTTGGTTGCACGCTCTGCAACGATCATGCACGGTCGACTCCCATTAAGGATGCTACGGGAGTTAGAGACTGGTATATGGAAAGCATGGACTTGGTCAAAAAAATTTTATGCCTAGCACTACTTGGAAGTCATCCATGAGGACGATGGAGAAATCAAGATTTCTACTCTATGCACCTAGTTGAGCCAGTGTTGACTTGGTCATGCCTACTATCAATTTTGCAGGTGAGTACCGCCTTGATGGTGCCTCCTCTGTTGTTATGCTTGAGGCCTAACCGTTTGGCTTCCTCAATAGAAACAAAATTGTGTGTGGCTTCCGTATCTAGCATCGCACGCATGCTCTTGTCATTAACTGTGGTGCTCACACATATTAGACCCTTTTTGGCGTGTGTAGGTCTCTTGAGTGTGCCAATCGTACGAAGAGAACCCATCCCTACTCGGGGCTCTTCATCTTACATCCCCTTCTATTATACGGCTAAGGCATTGAGGGTCTGTGCTTTGGGCAGTTGCGTATCCAATGAGGACTGTCACAGATGAAGCAATGACTTTTAGGCTTAGGGGCTTCAGACTTACCCTTGCTAGGCTTGTTGCGCTTGTTACCCCACGAAGGTTTACGTGCACCTCCTTCCTTATGGCCTTGGTCCTTCTTTGTGTTCCTCTTTCTCCCACCTTTGCCATGATTAGCCTTCTTTTCTTTGGACAAGGACGTGTAATCTGTGAGGGATTCGGCTGCAGCTATGGCTTTGTCAAGGTCTTGCACGCTACGTCCTCAAGCTCAACCCTTGTCCAATCTTTGAGACCATCAAGGAAGTAAAACAGAGACTCTTTATCAGACATATCTTCAATTTTCAAGATTATTGTGGTGAACTCCTTAATATAATCCAAGATGGTGCCAATTTGCTTCAAACGTTAGAAGTGACCCCATGCCTCTTTTTTGGTATTGCTTGGAGAGAAGTACTTCCGAAGTTCCCTTTTAAAGTCGCTCTATGTATGGATGGAACATATGCCTTTGCCTGCATCACCATGCTTACAATGCCACCATAGTTGGGCTATATCACAAAGGAATGCAGGTACAATATAGATCCATGAAGTACTACTCAAGGTTGAACAAGAAGTTCTCGACCTTAGTGGCATTGCGAGTGCCTTAGTATGTCGTAAGAGTAGACACTTGCATGTTGCTCAGCCCGCCAGTGCTAGTAAAACCCCTCCCATTGGACCTTTTAGGTGACATCCATCTAGTTTAATAAAAAATCTATAGCCCCTTAAAAACCCTACTCTTTGTGATAGAAAAATAATGAAAAAAACCTTGAAACTTGGAGTTTTCAAAAATCAAATCAACATCTAACTTCAAATAAACCAGGGTTGTTAGCCTCACAATGTTGGCATATTTGTTCAAAAGGTTAAGGGCTTTTGCATGTTGTTCTCTTATAACCTGTAGAGCTCTCATCTTAGCCCTATATAGCTTTTGTTTAGATGGTTCTAGACCAAATCTCCTTTTTATATCTTTTTCTAACCATTCCACAGTTAGGCTAGGATTGTTCTTAAATTGATCCTCATAGGTTTTTGCTATCCAAAGATATGAGTACTCAAGAGTGTTTGGCTCTTTCTTACAGCTGTGGTCAGGATAGTAAGTCTTAATTTTGAAGGTGGCTAGATCCTGAGTTTTTGAGGCATGAATCCTCTATAGGTAGCCAGGTTTTGCACACCTACTTGTAATCCTATATTTCTCATTTTTCACTCTCTTCATTATTATTCCACTTCTCACAAAATACTCTCTCAGAGCTTCTTTAAAATGATGGGCATTTCAAAATATTTGCTGCACTCTAAACACTACCTGTTCATCTAAGGTAGACCTAAACAAGTCCTTTTTGTGCACCTTAGCCATTGTAGCACTCCCCACTTCATCTTCAGAACTATTATTCTCAAAAATCTCATCATCACTTTGGTAATGTGAGATGTCAAGTGACGAGAGACTTTCACTATCACTACCTAGTACACTACCATCATTTTCACCCACATCATCAAACTCAGGCCTGTAAACGGCATCTAAATCAGATTCTAATGGAAACTTAAGATATGCTACTTTTTATTTTATTTTCTTCTACATTGGGCAACTCAATTTCAGCTTTTGGTTCTACATTATTCTCAATATTGGAATTCAACTCAGGTTGAGCTTCATTGTCACATACAGTTTCCTTTTGACCTAAGTTGAAACCCAATCCAACATCAGTCTCATTTTCACCTAAATTGCCCCCCAAACCAGTTTCAGTCTCATTTTCACCCACATTTTCACCCAACCTAACATTAGTCTCATTTTCACCTAAATTGCATCCCAAACCAGTTTCATTCCTCTTTTCACTCCTATTAAAACCCAACCCAGCATTGGTCTCTTTTTCACTATCACTTACAGTCAATCTTTTCACCTGGTCTGCGGGTATCTCACGGTCCAAAGACATTCTACGAGTATGACATCAATAGAAATTATTATTTCGAAAACATGATTAGTTTTAAACATCTTCAACAATTCTAAGAACTATAAGTCATTGTCAATGACAATGATCTCACCATTCCAAGGCAACTCAACACTAAATTTAACATCCCTAAAATCAACAACCCCTAGACGGCCAATAACCTCATTAGCAACCTAAAAATGACCTACTCTAGACACTTTATCAGGGTCAACGAAATCAAATGGTATCTAAGGACCATTACTTCTTAAAATAAAAAAAAAAAATCATCCATCTCACTGCCATATGCACCAATAGATTTTGCAGTATGCATGATAACAAATAATATTAAACACGCAAAAACAATTATCAATAATGTACAAATTAAACAGGGAAGAGATATTCAGAACTACTATAACAGATACTGTAGTATAACTTACATGCATTTCAATCCATAAGACTAAAACCACCCAAAAAAACATAAATAATATAATTTCTACCGCAATTCTAAAAACCCCATGTTTACGCATCAAAACATCAATGTCTACAGAATGGATTGGGACAGGATGATGAAACTAGAATAAACTCAGCATCAAGGATGCATGCATGTCAATTTAATAGCCCAACCAGCAAAAATTACATATCAATTATCCAATTTCACCTCAATTTTGAAAACCCCCCAAATTTACCCAAATTGTTAGCGTTTCGATTTTAATCTTTTTACACAAATGAAACGCGTACACTACTACATATATCAACAACAAAAGAGAAATAGACTTTCACGCTATATGAAAAAGAAAAAAATAATAAAACTATATAAGTGCAATAACACAATGTCATTCATTCAAATTTACATGCATGGCATCCAAGAAGCAAATCATACAAAAAAAAAAAACTTAAAAGTTGATGTTCACTACTGCTTCAACTATTTTTTAGGTTTTAGGAGAGACGACGCTTCAGTCAGAATCGAATGAAGTCGGGGAGGTGAACTAACGCGCAAACCAGAAGAAGAAGACAATTTATTTTTTAATAAAGTGGGGACCAAGAAGAAAGAGAAAGTGGAATTAGCAGTTGATTCTCACTTTATATACTGCTTGCTCATCCTTGTAACTTTACCATTTTAACCTTGTTATATCCACTTATTTACGAAAATCTAATAGAGTTTCTAACAGAAGGGTGGTCTGTGATTTTTTTTCTAAAAGTTAGGGGTAGTCCACGATAAAAATTACAAACAATGACTCTGAGTGATACTAGTCCAAAACGTAACGTGATTTGTGATATAATCCTATTTATTGTTACCATATACTTATCCAATCGCTGTATTTATTTATTAAAATCATATCATATCATCAGTTTGTATAGTTGAGTTTGTATAAGTAGTTTATAAGAATATTATTACTCTTTGGATATTTTCATTTTAATAGACCAGTAAAACTTATGAGAATTATACCATATCATCACCCCTATTTCGAAAGGGCAAAAAAATTAATAAACATGTATTCACCTTTAACAGAAACAAGCGGCTGCTGCAATAAAGGGGGAAAAAACACACAAAAACCACCTTTATTTTAATAAAAATGCAAACAATGTCAAACACCTTCATATAACGAAAACCACAAAAAAGATGGAAAGTACAATGCTAAACATCGACTACCATATCATTATTGTTAATTTTCATATTAATATATAGGACTTTCTTCCTTGGAATAACTAAGTTGATAAGGGGTGGGACCAGTAGGTGGCTCGACTGGGTTACAGTCCAGCCAAGTTTACAAAAAAATTTCAGTTTGATACAAAAAGTTCAATAAATCATTTATACCTTTACTTTTATAGCAAAATTCTTTTCTTATAACCCATCCAAACTTGAGAAAAACAAGAGATTTATATAGAAGAGATATATTTTAAATCTTATACCACATTAAAATAAAAATTTCCTTTATATAATCTTTATACTCTTTTTATTATTTTGGTATAAAATGTAATCCCCTGAATCTCAATTCACAAACTATAACTTTTATTATTCTTTTCCACTTTTCCTCTAAATTTAATATATAAACAAAAATAAATATATATACTTTGCTTATATTTAATGTATATGTAGACTTTTTTCATGAGAAAATAATTTAGTCATAGACTAAAGATATGCCAAAAATAAAAAATTTAACCCACCCAAAAGAAAAAAAAATTGGTTGCTCCCTTGAAGTTGATTAATTTAATTAATTGCTCAAAATGAATTCTCTGTCTTGGTATAATGTGTTTTAGGTGTTAGCTTTACTAGTTGTTTAATATAGTTATTATATAACTAAATGGTTACTATGTCCAATAATTTGTTATACTCTATGGTCTATGGATCTCATAATGATCTAATATATATGTATTTCGTAGATTTTTTTAAAAATAAAAAGTTCACATCAATATCCTGAAGGCCTAACTAAATTTAGATGCAAAGGTTTTCAAAATTAAACTTGATTCTTATAGTTTGGTAGAAACTATGATAATATTTTTAAAATTAATTGACCTATATCAAATATAGATATAAACATATTAGTATTGAAAACTTTGGATCTAAAGTAATTAGTCTAAACGTCAGAACTTAAAGAGTGTAAATTTCTCAGTTCACATGGAAAATTTTATCATTTTATGACTAAAGTTTTATTTTCTCAAAATTACAATTCTATGAAAAAAAATTTAAGAGTGACATTAGATATACAATCAATTCATAAAACTAATTCATATAATCTAATGTGACAAAACAAGTAAAAATAAATAAATTTATATAATATCTACTTATCCAATTGAATTACTTCACATCATATTTATTTAAATTTGTTTGCAGTAAATTATTTCTATCTATAGAATTATTCGAAATTTAAAATTATCTTAACATATACTTGAAATATCATATAAAAGAAAATAATGAATATCAATATGCAATTCGAATAATTGAAATAATGAAAATGATTTCATTAGTTTTAATTTTCAGGTTTATTAAAACATTTTCTGCAAATGAATATGAAACATGTACAGGTTGAGGCTCCAACTGCCTTGGGCGTCTAGGCTTACCTCGCCGCACAGGCACTGTTTACAAATTGACCTCCGAGTCATCACCGTCACACTCCATCTACGGAGTTAAGGCGATCCACATGAATTTTTCTAAAAGCATGAAAAAGACAAATTTTTATGTACTCATAATTTGTAATGGCCAAGAAATCTAACTTCTTTGCAAATCATTTCTCTTCCATTACCAAAGTTTCGTCGTTTACTTTAAGGCAGATAAATGAAAAATATTTAGCAAAATTTTCATTTTCTGATCACAGTTTCAGTTTTAGTGGCTGCCTGCTTATCATACTGGATTTTCTCCCTATATTTTTAGATATGTTGCTTTAAAAACAGCCATCATTGTCCAACTTGAAAGCCAGGGCTTGAATGGGATACTCATCCCTTTCTTGCTAGCCGAAATGTTTTTCTGAAATTAATTATGTGATCCATCCTTCTTGATCATGTTTTTAATTCTGCACTAAATGCTTTTTTGGTAATTGAATGTAATCTATTAACCATGACGGTGATCTTATAGTCTTTCAACTAATTTTCAATATTCTTTATGTATTTAGCAAATGTTTAATAAAGGGGCAGAAAATTTCTCTCCGCGTCGGTCAAATTCCCCTATTTTTCGGGTTATTACCTGGCTCCGAACGTCTGGATTTTTCAAATCCCCGACCCGAACCAGGTCAAATTACCATTCCTAACAATGATGACTACAAGTTCAAATGCTACAGTGGTCCCGTTTTGTTATGGCTTGGCAGTACACTAAATGGCGATGGGGATGGCATGAAGAGTTTGAGCTTTCTGTAAAGTGATGCCAAACTTGTCATCGATGTCCATGTTATCTGGTGTAACCCCATCTTCAACTTTCCAATTAGAGGAATCAACGAGTGAACCCAACATTAGATGTAACATTCTGATTGCTAATGTTGACCAGGACATATTCGCCTCTCAGCACCAAAAGGAATGAGCTCAAAGTTCCGGCCTTTGGCATCAAGATCAGACCCCAAGAACCTTTCAGGCACAAAAGAGTTTGGGTTTTCCCATATGCTTGGATCTGTGCCAATAGCCCATACATTGACCAACAGTTGTGCAACCTTTGGGACTGTGAGACCACCGATTTGTACATCTGATGAGGTTTGCGAGGAATTAACATCGGAACTTCCGGGTGCAAGCTGAAGGTTTCTTTGACAACTAATGGTCGCAAGTAAGGCAACCTAGCGGTGTCTGACTTTTCTATTAGGTTGCTTTTGCCAATAGTTTGCTCCAGCACTAGGCGGGCTTTGGATAAAACTTCCGGACTTCGGAGTAGTTCTGTCATTGCCGCCCACTTTTCGATAAAAAAGCACTAAAACTTGTTACTGTAAAACAAGAAATCAAGAAACATTAATAAGCTAGCTCATGTATAATGACATGTAGAAAGGATAAAAGAAAATACAAACCAGAAACAAATGTTTGATATAATTTCCATCAATCTCCTCACCGTTGTCTTTCATAATGCTGAGAAGAGAACCTAGAATATCTTTGTTTTTAACATAAGTATTCACTTCTCTTAGCCTCAGGCGTTCATCAATCATGAGATCAAAGACCTCGAACATTTTTCGAAAATGAAGTGCCATGCGACGGTCAATATTTTTAAGCACTGGAAAGTAATCAGCCAAGTTAAGCTTTCCAGCCTCTTCCATCATACTCCGAACAACCTCTTTAAACTCTTGTGCAGTCGCTGAAGTAGGATCAGCCCGATCAACAGAAAAGATTGTGTTTGCCAACAAGTTAAGTGTTGAAAACAGCTTGTCCTATAGCTACTGCCGCCCTATCTGCACAGCGACTTTCTTGAACATAAGCGAGGAGTTCTTGAACTTTCCTGCGCCGTAGGCCTTGATTGGCATCAAGTTTCTGACTAGTAAAAATATATGAGTTGCATATTTTTCTCAAATTTCTCCATAATCTCGAGACCGGTAGCCAAAACATGGAGACTTCATTATGATGATGGGCCAGGACTGCGTCAGGGACAGTTCTATTACAGAAAGATATGTCATGAACTTGAAGGACTTCTTCTGCCATGGAAGAAGAGGAAATGACAATTGTGGTCACCTGGCCAAGTTTTAGACTCTTTATAGGACCATGAACCTTGGCAAGTTTGGCTAAGGACTTCTGAGGTTTGTCACCAAGTTCTGGGAGGTTCGCAATGACCGGAATATGGGTTGGTCCTGGAGGTAGCTTTCCTGAGCCTGAAGTTGCTTTGCGTGCCCTGATGGTTGCCTGTAAGGCTACCACCAAAATCTATGTAAAAAGAAACAATAGTGGATCCTAATGTCTCGATCTTTTTACATGGCACCACCAAAATCCATGTGGAAAGAAACCATTCTATGCAGCTTAATGTCTTCATACAAAATCTCACACAATCACTAGTTTCATGTCTTCTTCAAGGAGTTATGATTAACAAACGAAAAATATGGTGGCCAGATAAGAGGTGCGCGCGGATATCATCATCGGTCAGATTCAGTACATCAGGATTATATATTATATTTCATTATGAATAATGAAATAAATAGAAGATATATAGTTCTACTAATCATACATCACATTACAAAGATATAAAATTAGGAATGAATACAAATTTTATAAATATTATACATTTATCATACTTAAACAAACAAGTTTTTACTTTATATATTACACAAGATTTATGATGATTTTGCCTTACAATATAATTTCTTTAAAAAATCTATATGGACGATAATGTCTAGTACTTCTTGTTTCTCATCCAAGAGATTTTTTCTTTAATTACAACCTCACATCTCAACTTTAAAGATGAAAATTTGTCCTGTAGCTTCTGCTGGTATAATGATTGTAATTATTATTAATAAGAATTAAGATACTTTATTTATTTAATTTTTCTTTAAAAAAAATTTCAAGACTACGAGTATTTTATTGACGCATAAATCCAAAATGAGTAAGTAATGCCATACCCTGGAGCAAAAGTTGTACAGTATATTTATATTGTCCCATGCCCTGAAGCAAAAGCATATTTTGTCACTTGTGGAGGAAATATTAGCGGCCCAAAACCTCCAACTGCAGAAAAAGTTATATTGTATATTAAACAATAATAGTATCATATTGAATTTTTTTAAAACTTCCACCTGCAGAAAAAGTTATACTGTATATTGAACAATAATAGTATCATATTGAATTTTAAAAAATTCAAATTATTCAGTTTTTAGAGAAAGAGTGGCATCACTCTTTCTAAAAATGCTTTTATTTATTATATGAAGTCTTAATATCTCTCTTATTTAAAGAATTTAAAATTGAGTTGCTGACTTTCCATTTCATGAGATCTGAGTCTTCAAATTATATGTTTTTATATAATGAAAGAGAAGGTATTCTAAATAATATATGGCAATAATATGCAAGAAGATAATTTTGTTTTTACAAGCAACTAAGATTATGGAATTAAATTTGATGAATGTTTGAGGCTGCTGGTACAAAACAATTTAAAAAAAATGTTAGTATGGAAAAATAATTCACCATTTCTTCTTTCTAAACATAAACAATATTTCCTTGGAAACAAATGTTATTAGCTTAATGGAGCATATTGATAATTAATAAGAATAAGCGTAGTAGCCTGTTTTTGTTACAGCGAGATAGGAGTATATTAAATGGTAATAGGGACTGCACTAAGCGGTTGAGCTATCCTTAATGTGATGCCGAGCTTGTCATTCATATCCATGTTATCTGTTGTAACCCCCTCTTCAAGCTTCCAATGAAAGGAGTGAATGAGTGAACGCAACATTAAATGCAACATTCTCATGGCCAATGGCCTATCAGGACATATTCGCCTCCCACACCAAAAGGAATTAGTTCAAAGTTCCGGCCTTTGACATCAAGATCAGACCCCCAAGAACCTTCCAGCTGCAAAAGAGTTTGAGTTTTCCCATATGCTTAGATCTCTGCCCATAGCCCATACATTGACCAACAGTTGTGCACTCTTTGGTACTGTGAAACCACCGAGCTCTACATCTGCGGAGGCTTCCTGAGGAATTAATAACGGAGCTGGCTGGTGCAATCTCCAGGTTTCTTTGACAATTGCTTGTAAGTAAGGTAACCTTGTGATTTCTGATTCCTCTAACGGATTGCCTCCGCCAATAGGTTGCGCCAGCTCTTATTGGCTTTGGATAAAGCTTCCGGGTTCCGGAGTAGTTCTGCCACTGCCCACTCCAATGTGCTTGAAGTTGTGTGAGAGCCGGCGGCAATAAATCCTCTTACATATAATTGATAATTGTTGAGTTCTGCGACTAGAAACAAAAGGAGAGCCTCTTTTCCGATAAAAAGCATAAAACTTGTTATTCGAGAAACATTTATAGATATGCTCGAGTATAATAACAAGTAGCTAGAAAGGATAAAAGTATCAACCAGAAATAAATGTTTGATATAATTTCTATCAAACTCCTGGCCCTTGAATGGCTTCCATAATCTTGAGAAGAGCATCTAGCACATCTTCGTTTTTGAAAGAAGTATTCACTTCTCTTAGCCTCAAGCGTTCATAATCATTCGATCAAAGACCTCGAACATTTTCCCAAAATGAAGTGTCATGCGACGCCTTATGGCTTGCGGGTCAATATTTTTAAGTACTGGAAAGTAATCGGCCAAGCTATAGGCTTTCCAGCCTCTTCCATCATACAACAAAAACCTTTTAAACTCTCGTTCGGCGTCTGAGCTAGGATTAGCCAGAATAACAGAAAAAATTGTGTTTGACTACAAGTTAAGAGAAGTGTCGAAAGCTGCTTAATTGGCCAATATCCACTGCCCTACCCACAAGGACAAATTCAGAAATTTTTGTTGGGAATATTTATAATAAATCTAAATAAAATAATCAAATAACAACGCATTGAAAATAAAAAAAAAATATAAATGAGATTAACATAACAATATATTAAATAAATATAACAAGTAAAGAGATAGAGAAAGAAATATATGGCTTGAGCACTTGGGAGGCATGTCAAAGGCATTGTCCTAAAGCCAAAGAGTCCTCCCCTCGTACGGGTCATATCGGTACTCAAGGGCTCTAAGATACAACCCAGTGCTCACAGCCTATCTTCTCGATGAGCACGATCACCGGAAGAAAATAATATGTCTTCATATGTCGCGGTTGCTCAAAAACATAAAATACTCGAAATATATCATGTAGACTCCTTTATATAGTAGTCTCTTAGCCAAGTAAGTTACAAATTAATTTTCTTGTAACTCCTAAGTAGGGGTGGCAATTTTTGACACGACACGCGAACACGACTTGACACGACACGGGTTTAAGAGGGTTTGGGTTTTGGCATATTCGTGTTCGTGTCGTGTTCGTGTCGAAGATGTCAACCCATTTAATAATCGTGTCGTGTTCGGGTTGAGAGTCTTCAACACGCGAACACGATTATGACACGACACGATTATGACACGAACACGATTATGACACGAGTAACACGAATACATATTATACACGATAACACGATTAACACGATTAACACGAATATTGACACGAACACGATTATGACACGAGTAACACGAATATATATTATACACGATTGACACGATAACACGATTAACACGAATATTGACACGATTACATATTAAATTTAAAAATACTAAACTTTTTAGACATTTTAGTCCCTACATGTATCCAAATTTTAAAATAAAAACAGAATTTTAAAAACCTAATAAATTTTAAAACTTATGATATTTTTGTCATTTAACAAAAATTAGAAATCTAATTCTGTACCGTATCATAATCGTGTTAACGGGTCATAATCGTGTCAATAATGTAAACGTGTCTTAATCGTATTAAACGGGTCGTGTTCGTGTCTAACACGATTACGACCCGTTTATTATTCGTGTTAACGTGTCGCGTCGTGTTACCCGTTTAATAATCGTGTCGTGTTCGTGTCGTGTCACAGTAACACGAATAATAAACGGTTCGTGTTCGTGTTGGGTCAATTCTTATCGTGTCACAGCTCGACACGACACGAACACGACCCGCGAACACGAATTGCCACCCCTACTCCTAAGCCATAATGTTCTTAATAAAAACATGAACATTACAAATAATAAGTGTCGTAACTCATGTTTTTATTATATTTATAACATATGAAATTAATCTCAAAATAAATAAATTTTGTAACTTATGATGTAAATGTTTGTTTTAAACCTTTTATCTCCAACAGTCCCCCACAAAAGGTTTAAATCTTTAAAACTTTATAAAATAAAATATGAAGATAAAAATACTCATAAAATAAAAACTATATATAAAGAGCAACCTTTTATTATGCAATGGGTATAGGTACCTTTCGGGTTTGAACCTACATTTAGTGTTGATAGTATCTATTTGAGAAACCTGAATGAACAAAGTCTTGAACTCGATTTCTTGACCAAATTTCAAACTATCACACACATAATATCGACGAAGAAATGGTTTTGGCGGGTTAGTGCTATTAATGGTCATGCGCTTAATCTTGATTCTCATGAGAGTTTTAGAGAACAGCCCAATTCTCACAGTCGCGGCCCTCACGACGCTCTCACTTAGGTGAGTCCTCAAAAAGTATATGTGGCATATAACTCGCAAGAGTATCTAGCCTTCGGACTCATTCAAGATAAATATCATCACTAACATCACATATAACAAGCACTTTGCCATAGGGATGAGCAGGATCATATCTCCTTTAAGATATATCATTATAGTTGTGCTTAACAAGTCACGCAGTACGGATTGTTCCTACCTATTGAACCTCCTTCATGGGATCTATAATCACAAAGGTTGGGTTACTTCCCTAGGTGACTCCCTTCGGGCTTAAGCACATCTCCCTCGACAATTTAATTAATTAATTAGCATGCTAAAAATTTGTATAATTGCACAAAATCTCTCGTTGATTTTATCTTTGAGAACTTGTTCCCATTATTTTGATGATTGCTTCCACTAGCTCTCTTAAATAATATTAAATATTTCATAAAAAGAATGTTAGAGAGCATTAGAATATCAAAGGCACAATAAAGAAAATTGAAGAAGCACTTAACCGCTTCATAAGTAATAATATTTTCAAACTCATACACAAAATTAATAATCATTTAATAACTTATGATATCAATTTTTTTTTCTCAAAATGTCATAAAAACATTTACAACCATTAAATAAAGAAAACCCCCACATTAAGTAACATTTTAAATATAGTAGCGATAACTCCATAAAATATTAATGCACAAATTTGTTAAATTTTAAAACTTATCAAAATAATAACTATACTCAAATCATTGTCATCTTAATTGTACAAAATTAAAAACTAAAATATGAAACGGCTTAAAAACTAGAAACCCCCACATATATTAAAAAATATTTTTTCAATCCCCACATTAATAAGATATTTATTGCTAAAACTGTAAATATAATATGTAACTCATATATGTATTTAATAATAATCATTAGTATTTGTGCTGCAATTTCATTCAATACAACCACATAAATTATCATAATAATCTATTAGTCTTCTTAACATACTCTAGTAATTAATTATTTAGATGTCATCATCTAATATTCATGATAACCACAAGAAACTACGAATTAATAGCACACTATCATACATGTGAGTTTCTAATTAAATATATCGAAAATACATGCTTTATTGTGTAATAAAAATTTGATACATGCAAGTAACTCATAAATTGAATTCTTAATCAATAATAATATGCAATAAAGATCAAAGATTGTCTTACTCCAAAATAATAACACACTTAATTAGTAACATATAAAATTAATTAAATCATAGATAATCAATCTGTAATAAATATCCTTAATAAGAATTTTCATAACAGCTTTATAAATTTATAAGACCATAATAAAAATTATTAAAAAGGTCTTAATAATAAAACCAATACACATTACAACCCATTTATATTATTTGAAATACATAAGAAAAATTTGAATAACCAGTCACATACCTTCATGTCTTTAACTTAGTAAAGACATTTATTTACTCGTGTTGTAAAATAAAGCTTTATTTGGAAAGAAAGTTACACATTGAAGCCACCAACTCTCCAACACTACAAAGGCTAGATCTGTAAGATAATAGCAATCATCATGTATTCACTATCCAAAGAAGCTTCAAATATGTGAAATTAAGTCATATCATGCTCCAAACTAGACATTCATTTCAGTTCTTCATTGCAAGAAAAAATAAAAGAATTTATACACGCAAGTATATATCACAATATAAACTAGAATAATTCACTAATCATATATAGCATAGTAAGGCTAGCTATATTCAAATTATGAACAAAAATATAAAATATGATAGAGCAAAGATCTACAGCATACATTATATGATAAATAAACAAACAAAATAATTAGCAAAATCCATCACACTTGTGATCCTCTCATATTCATTAAAATATAAATAAAATATAGATGAAGCTATATGTAGATGCTTATAGTCGTGGATCTAATAAGAAGTAGAATTACAAACTATTATGAAATAGTTTGTCCAACATAAGCAATCAAAAAATAAAAGCATACATATATGCAACCAATTAATATTAACCAAATAACTAATCAATCATATGAGATATTCTTTGGCTTTAGAATGTTGGGAATATTTATAATAAATCTAAATAAAATAATCAAATAACAACGCATTGAAAATAAAAAAAAAATATAAATGAGATTAACATAACAATATATTAAATAAATATAACAAGTAAAGAGATAGAGAAAGAAATATATGGCTTAAGCACTTAGGAGGCATGTCAAAGGCATTGTCCTAAAGTCAAAGAGTCCTCTCCTCGTGCGGGTCATACAATACTCAAGGGCTCCAAGATACAACCCAGTGCTCACAGCCTATCTTCTTGATGAGCACGATCACCGGAAGAAAATAACCTGTCTTCATGTGTCACAGTTGCTCAAAAATATAAAATACTCAAAATATATCATGTCCATATTAGAACCTTTGAGACTCCTTTATATAGTAGTCTCTTAGCCAAGTAAGTTACAAATTAATTTTCTTGTAACTCCTAAGCCATAATGTTCTTAATAAAAACATGAACGTTACAAATAATAAGTGTCGTAACTCATGTTTTTATTATATTTGTAACCTATGAAATTAATCTCAAAATAAATTTTGTAACTTATGATGTAAATGTTTGTTTTAAACCTTTTATCTCCAACAATTTTATCAAGCTAAAAGAATTCCATTATGTCATAAACACTAAATACTTATTAAAAGTTTTTAATTGTTCTACATTCGTCCACAATGCTTTTTCTATTGTCCACGATGCTTTTTCATGTTTCCAAAGTTTTGTATAATAATTTCATTTTCAATACTACTGACATATCTTTCTCTATTTATACAATCAAACAATCATTGATTCATTGATTATCCATCCGATTTCATAATTAATTTATCATGATATTCATAGCTGAAAATGCCATTTCCATGGTAGTTGTAGCAATAGATAGGATCAAAGCCAATGTCACAAGCACATAAAATAATGAATGTATCTTCTCCCTTTTAGTCTTAACCATAAGCCTTGCAAGATCACCAATCCTTTCAATCTTGAAAACTCAATACAAGAACACATATCCATCATATAAGTATCAAGTGAAACTCAAGTGCCATAAGATCCATTGCATATAATTCTTTTGGATAAAACCGCACAAGATGTGTTAGTTTTTTCTTATCATAAGTAGAAAATTATTCATTTGGACATAAACAAGCCACACAAAGAAGTAACTAAATGTTAGCCTTATTAAAATGATTATTCAATAATGAAAAATCCCAAGCCTTCATGCCTATTTTTGAACTAAATAAAGCAATAAAAAATCATAGAGGTATTCAAAAAGATTCGTATATCAGCCATTCACTACAAATAGAAATTCTAATAACCCTACAATGAAAAATTTCAAATCTCTAGCTATACCCAGTTTAATATCTATTCTATTGTATAGTTTTTAGGATTGTCATTCTTTCATTTGAGGATATGTAACAATTTCCAGTTAATTCATAAAATCACCCAAATTTCTAATATTAAACCAGACTTAAAGATGAAAAAAATACCAAATTTAATAATTTTTGAAATATCTAGGTACCTTAAATAATAATTTTAGTGGAGCTTACCTCTGGTAGAAACCTAAAATTTTAGGATTGTAGATATATCTTCAAAAATTCATAAAAAAATCAAATACTTACAATTTTTTTAGTGAAACAAATTTTGGACAATCTCTTGAGATTTTTATTTTAATATATACAAATTTAAGAATCAAAATTAAAATAAAATAAATGTAAAAATTTTCATAATCCTCTTTTGTCCTTTGCAAAACCATATGTTTCACCAGAAAACCTAAAATTCCAAATTACAGATCCATCTTTGAAAATTCATAAAAAATTAAATACTCAATATTTTTTTAGTGAAACGAATTTTATACAAACCTTTTAGATATCTATTTTAAGATATATAAATTTGAGAATCAAAACCAGATAAAATACACGCAAAAATTTTCATGATTATCTAGGGCTGGGTTCGGGTTGTCAGTATAGAATTTAAATTCATTAAAAAAAATAGCTGGCACTGTAGCCCCGTCCTTAGCTGGCTCCGCCCCTGCTCTCTATCCATACACCCGCTCACATCTGATCTGAGTTGGGATGGTTCAAGGTTTGCTTCTTTCTTCTCTCAACTCTTTCACCTCTCACGCGCCTTGGTGACATGGGGATAGTTTACTTGTTCACAATGGTGATCAGTCGCTAGTTTGGAATAATGTTTTTGGATGCAGGGAGGCGTTTGTGGGTAGATCAGTGAGGAGGAGGCTAATATGGTAGTGTCGGTGCTCTCTCAGTCGTCAATAAGAGTGGCAGTGATGGTAGAGCATCTACAGAATATGGTTTGTGTTTGAGTTGTTTTTGTTGCTCAAATGGTGAATGATGCTTTGAAGGAATATGTGTATTATAGAGGATTTTGAGGCCGGTGGCATGGCTAGCCATAAGAAGAAGGGTGATTTAGGTTAGGTTACGTTAAATTAGAGAGTTTGGTTTAATTGTTTAATGAAGAGATAGCATTTTGAGAAGAAGCTTTGAGGGAGAAGGAATGATTTTTGAATTAAAAAGAGGAGCTTGAGCTGGGAAGAAGATGAAAAGAAGAGATGGTGGTGCTGGCATTCGCTTTGTTTGCGTAGGTGGAGGGACAGATGAACAGAGCAAGAAGGGATTAGAGAGAGAAAATATAACTTTTATTTTATGTCATGTTAATTGGGATAATGTCATAGACCTCCCTTATGTTTTGCCTTAATATCATGGAGATGGAACTTTTGTATTTTTTTCTAAAAAGAGTCCCTACTGTTTTAGAAACGCGTTATAGGCACCCCTTCTATTACATTTGCCGTTTTATTTATGTAAATAAGTTGAAGCAATAGGGGTATATGAGTCTTTTAGATTGAAACAGTCATCACTATATAAACGTAGTCGAAAATAAAAAATCCCAATCGAGCCCACCACTATCCTCACGCACACCCCACCAGTTGACCCAAAGTTTCTCCTTCAGTCAACTGTTCATCTTCCCGCTTCGCGTGAACTCAGTGTACGTAGGACGTGCTTTGAAGCCAGTTACGGAGTGAAGTCCGATCGTTGAAGAAGATAGCGACACTCTCGGGTAAGAAATTCATGAGTGGATTCAAATGCATGCATGTTGTCGACTGTGATAATTTCGGCTAACGCATATAGGGACTTTTTTTGTGATTTTTTCTCAAATATTTTCGTGAATCTGAACTAGATTTATGACATTACATTGTTGTTGTATGTAGATTGTTTATTAAATCAAATTCGAAACCCTAATGTTGAGGAAAATTTTGGGGTTCTTTAAAATTGACGAAAATTAAGTGTAATTGATGAAGTAAGATGCATGTTCGTACTGTTATATGCTCATGCATGCCTTAGATTTTGTATGTTCAAGTAGATTTCAATCTTACATGTGTACTGCGTTGTGGTGTTGTTGCTGTTTGATGTTGATCTTTCTTTGTTTATCGCTCGTATCTATGTTTTTTATGGTGTTAATATTTTTGTTAATGAAATAAGGTGTTGTTGTCGAATGAAATTTTATATTGTACTATACTATTTGTATGGTTTGTAAAAATCGAAACTTTAGCTATATTTGTTATGTTGTAAGGTTGCTCATTCATGCATGTCATATTGTTCTGTTATTCATGCTTACATGGGAAATATATATTATGTTATGAAAAATTTGCCTTCTAATAATATTGTTTTTTCTCTTAATTTTATTGTTTTTCATTTACCAAAATATCAAATTGATGCACATGGCAGTGTCATGGCAGAATTTTTGTTAACGTCTCAGTCATTGGGTCATGAGATCCCATTTGGCTTTATAGACCCTGATAAGGTCTCTAGGATAGGATTATTTGGTGCTGCTAATGACTATTGTGAACTTGGTGTTTATGATCATAGGGATATTGAGTTTAGTGTATCTTTACCATGGAATGGTGGAGTTATAGTTATTGACAGTGACTCCACATTTTTAAACATTTTGAAAATGTATGAAATTAGGGAGATATTTGATATAACAATTAGAGTTGAGGCTACACCTCTTGATACTGCTCCAATTGCATTTGAGATTCCTAGTAGTGAACCTGAGTTTAATAGGGTAGACAAATCCAGAGAGCATGTAGCTAATAAGGTTAATGATACAAATAAGGACAATGTTAGTCATGGTTGATGTGAATGAGGGTGTTAGTCATGGGGTTGATATAAATGAGGGTGTTAGTCATGGGGTTGATATAAATGAGGGTGTTAGTCATGGGTTGATTTAAATGAAGGTGTGAGTCATCGGGTTGATGGAACTGAAGGTTCAGTGGCAAATTCAATATGCCACAGTGAGTATGACCTGAATTCAGATGCTGATTACAGGCCAGATAGTGATGAAGAGTTTCAGTTTGAGGATAGTAGGGATGGGAATGGTAGCAATGGTAGTAGAGATGACTCTGAAGATGAACAATCACACTACCAGAGTGATGGTGAAAACTTTAAGAAAATTGTTACAAGTTCAGATGAGGAGGTAGGTAGTTCTAGGATGGCTAGGATCCATAACAGAAAGCTTTTTAAGACTGGGTTAAGGGGAAAGGTTGAGTTAAGGGTTGGCCAAACTTTTAACAATGTGGACCACTTTAGAGATATGCTTAGAGAGTATGCAATTCAGAATGGGATAATGCTAAAAAGAATAAAAAATGAGAAAGAAAGAGTGACATGTAAATGTGCAAATAAAGGCTGCCCATGGAGGATTCATGCCTCCCCAACACAAGACTTAATAACATACAAAATTAAGAGCTTATATCCTGTCCATGAATGTCAGAAACTGAATGACACACCTGAGTGCACTTACATCTGGATAGCCCAAAAGTATGAGGAGTATTTTAGGGAAAATCCTGATCTAGATGTAGACTGGTTAGAGAAGGATATGAAGAGAAGATATGGGCTACAACCAGCAAAACGAAAGCTATATAAGGCTAGGACCAGGGCCCTAGAACTTGTTGTGAGCATCATCAAAAGGCTCTAAATTTGTTGCATAAATATGCTAACATCATCCTTCTAACAAACCTTGGTAGCACATGTTTTGTTAAGGCAAATGCAGCATTAATCTCTGTTGCTCCAAAATTTCAGGGGTTTTTTCTTAGTTTTCCAGCACAGAGGGCAGGGTTTATAGCTGGCTGTAGGCCATTTGTCGGGGTAGATGGTTGTCATCTTAAGGGGCCTATGGGGGGAGTTTTATTGACAGCTGTGGCAATTGATGCAGATAATGGGATGTTTCCCTTAGCCATTGCAATTTGTGAGGTTGAATGCAATTCCACATGGAATTGGTTTCTAGAACTCCTAGGTCAACACATTGGAGGGTAGGATGGGTTAGGGATGCCTATGACATTCATGAGTGATAGGCAAAAAGGAATTTTGAATTCTTTGTCTTTACAGTGGCCATATGCATCCTATAGATATTGTGGTGAACATGTTTGTGAAAATTTCAAAAAACAGCATATAGGACCAGCATTGCAATCTTTGTTTTGGAAAGCTTGCAAGACTGCCAATATTAATACCTTCACTGCAGCCATGGAACAAATAAAGCTGATTAATGACAGAGCTTATGGATGGTTGAGCAACATTCCTCCAATGAATTGGAGCCGGCATGCATTTGATGAAAGAGTCAAAGTTGATCATGTAACAAACAATATAACTGAATCTTTTAACTCTTGGATTAATCGATATCGGAGTCTTACATATCTTGGAATGGTTGAAGAGATAAGAAGGAAAATTATGAAGAGGATGCATAAGAAGTAAGTAAATTACTTAGTTTTCATTTAATTTAATTTAATTTCTAGATTTCATTTAATTTTGTGATTTATTTTGGCAGTTTGCTCTTTCAATTAAATACAGTTTTATTTAGCATTCTTCTGTTATAATCAAATATAATGATTTTCTAAATTTCATTGTTGTAATCAAATAAAGCTTTATTTTATATACTTGCTGCCTCATTTTGTTTACTTACTAAACATGTATTTTTATTTTTCCAAACTATCCCTCATTTCAGGTTGAAAGAATGCTTGAAGTGGAAGACTGATGTTGGGCCAAACATTAGGACTATAATTACTGATAGAGCAAAGTGGGCTAATGGCCTTGAAGTACTTTGGTGTGGAAATCTATAATTTGAAGTTGTTAATAATGGGAGGGTGTTTGTGGTGAAGTTGAACGAAGAATGGTGTTCATGTGGGATGTTTCAAGTGTCTGGTATGCCTTGTGTGCATGCCATTGCCTCTGTTAAGGAAAGAAGGATTGATGTGTATCAATTTGTGAACAAGATGCTGCATAAAGAGAAGTACATTGCAACATATGACCATTGCATCAAGCTTATCCCTGATCAAGATAAATGGCCAGAGGTCCTTTGCAACAATTTGGGAGCTCCCAAGATGAGGACAAAGGCTGGCAGGCCTAAGAAATCTAGAAGAAGGGCTCCTGATGAAGACCCCCCTCCTAGCAAGCTTTTCACAATGACATGTAAAAATTGCGGAGGCTACAATCATAATAAAAGGACTTGCAAAAATCCCCCAGGTGCTTTTAAAAAAAAAGGTAACTATTTATATTTTTAATATTAATCTTCTCTATTAAGTTACATTTATATGTTGACAAGTAATAATCGATCTTTGATTAATGATTAAGGTAAAGAGATCCAATGTGGGTACATCTTCAGCTACTGCATCACAGGTTCATAGACCAGAAATCAATCTTGATGCACCATCATCTCATCCAAATAATGCACCAACTTCTCAGCCAAATGAAGAAAGGATACAAAAATTCCCAGTTACAAAGAAAAAAGGGGTAAAATTACAAATTTCATATAAGTTATTTTCATTACGCATTTTACTGACATTTTTTAATATTACTCACTACTCCAGGGAGTACCATCAACTGAAGCAACATCTTCTCAACCAACTCCAAGTCATACTGAAGCAATTTCTTCTCAACCTGGTGCAGCTACATCTCGGACTCCAGCAAATATTCCATCATCTCAGACATATGAAGCCTCACAAGAAATTGGATGCTCAGCTCCAACAGCATCTCAGCAAACTTAGAACTCAAATGTAATAGGGAGAGGAAGAGGTATATCTTATTAATTAAAAATAGATTGATGTATTTTAATAATCCCTACTGATTTCATGTGGTTATTCATGCATGCAGTGACTAGGTGGTTCTCCCAAGAGGAACAATGAAATCCAGAAATCCTAAGCAACAATCTATGCATGGATACTTAACATACTTGGGCAAATTAGCACACAATTTGGTATATTTTGGATAATATTTTTGATAAATATTTTGGTACATTAGCACAGACAAGATGATGGATAATTTTTTGTTTATATATAACTTCATTTTTCTCTTTTGTTTATATAGATAACATTGACAATGTAACTTCATGTTCTCTTTTGTTTATACAGATGCTATAAGATCATCTCTTTTATTTATATAACTGGTATTGTTTGTGCTCTTTTGTTTATATAAATGACAATAAAGTGGATTATTGTTCTGTTCATTGCAATGTTGTAGAAATATCTTACATGCATTTCATATCATAATACTACAGTTTGTCTATAACACTGCATGACAAACACCAATAACAAAAATTACATGTATTTCAATTACAATGTCTTTATAAGTAGTGCTACCAAAGTAATCAGCAACAAATATAGTAGGAGCTTGTTTACGATCACATCAGTGTTGGTTTTTCCATTGCTTTGCACAATCTTTTCATTTAAGCTCAACAGCCTCTTCATATCAGTTTGCATATCCTTTAATATCACTTCAATATCATCATTTTTAGTCTGATCATCCTTTACCTTAGAGCAGTTCACCATATCAATTAGATCATTGTTAACTTCATCAACATCAGGATCCCACCACCTAAAAAAATTACAGACTCCATTTTTACATATGAAATAGAGCCTACCAGGATTATTAGATGACTCAGATATCATAACACCTGCCCTTGAACCACACTTACATTTCCTGTTCTTGAATTTTATCAAGCTGCCATTTATAATTTTACATCTGCCCATGCTTGCTGCACTGTTGTCATACCTTGCAGTGCTTGCGACTGAATGATTCCTTTCTGTGCTTGAGCTCATGCTTTGCCTTGCAATGTAATTTGATGCGTTAATTGAGGGTTAATTTCTAAGTTAAAGCTATGTTATTGATGTGTACATGCCTACCTTTTGTGTGATGGATTTGAATGTGAGATGAAAGTGTATGAAGAAATTGAAGTTGTGTTATTGCTGTGACAATTGCGAAGCTAGGTTTAGTGTTTTATAGTAGTAGTTTAAACCCATGCATGCACAGCCTAACGGCTACATTCCAACGGTAAAATGGTGATATTGTTTGTGGGGTAAAATGGTCTTTTGAGGCTATCAAATGCACTATCCAGATTTGTTTTTCCATGTTGCATTTCGGCGGTAAAATTGTAAATAGATGTACCCTCCCTTGTTTATTATTATATACACATTTTCACTTATTTATAGACAAGGGTATATATGTAATTGAAGTGTAAATAGATGGAAAGATGATGCCATAAAACGGCAAATGTAACAGAAAGGGTGCCTATGACGCGTTTCCAAAACAGTAGGGACTCTTTTTAGAAAAAAATGTAAAAGTCCCATCTCCATGACATTAAGTCAAAACATAGGGGAGGTTTGTGACATTATCCCCATATTAATTCTAATTTTTAATTTATTATCTATCGATGCTGATATGACATAAACATAATAGATCTAAATTAGACATAATTGATTACCATTTTAACCTTACTATGTTAATTTTAACAACTTACTATAAATAGCAAGGGGAAATCGTGCATTTCCCAAAAAAAATCAAAGAGTTAATTCATTAGAACAAATTAACCCCTTATTTATTTGATCATCACCCTAATAAAAAAAGAAGAAAATTTTAACTTTTGGGTTGCTATGGCGGGCTTTCGAGTGAATGGAAATGCAATAACTCTCAAAATTAAATTTTTAGGAATCCAATCAATGTTTATTGTTTGTGGATTATGACATGTTATAAGATAACTCATTTTAGAGCAAGTCTCTCATAATTGCCTAATTCCTATTAATTTTCATAACTACCAAGAAAAATTCTTCTAAAAAAATCAATAATCTATTAATAAATGATGCCACATTTATAAAACTGATAGAAGATGAAAGATGATATAATTGGTTGGAGACATTTTATAAATAAATAAAAGTAATTAATAAATAATGCATTGATCATCCAATAGTTTCATATTAATTCGTTGAATTGAGAGTTCCTATAAAGATTTTTTTAATTATTATTATTACCACTATTATTATAATATCAAATCTTGAGGCTCAACATTATCCCTGTGCGCGTTTGGGAGTCTGGACTGGACTGGACTGGACTGAGATTGGGATTGGGATTAGGATTAGACTAGATTAGACTGGACTATAGATAGTACTATATTATGTTTGGTGTAGTATGGGACTGGACTATATTAATATATAATAAAATTTTAGAAATCAATTTTTAAATATAAAATAAATTATTTTAATCAAGTTTGATTTAATCAAAAATTAATTTAATATTTATTAAAAATATTTAAAAACTTGTTAATGCTTTTATAAAAATTAACATATTTTGCATTTCATTAGGAATTAATTATTATATAAATTATAAATAATAATTTTAATATTTTGGATTAATTTTTAATTATTATTACATCATTTTTATAAGTGAATAATGAAGATTAATTTTGGATAAAAATAATTAAATATGTAAATATAATTAAAAATTATACTATATTATGAAATTATTACAAAGGTGATATAATTATTTATTATATATATAAATTTCTATATTTTATTAATAGTTTTTTAATAATATTTCATTTTTATTATATGAAAATAAAATTATTTTGAAATTAGTAATTGAGTAATCCAATTAATTATCATATTTATAAATGTTTATATTATTATATTAATTTTTTAATAATATTCTATTTTATTATATAAAAATAAAATTATTTTGGATTTATTAATTGAGTAGTTCAATTAATTATTGTATTTATAAATGCTCATATTATTATATTAATTTTTAAATAATATTCCATTTTATTATGTAAAAAATTATTTTGGAATTAATTATTTGAGTAATTCAATTAATTATTGTATTTATAAATGTTTATATTATTATATTAATTTCTTAATAATTTTTTATTTTATTATATAGAAATAATATTATTTTGGAATTATTAATTTATTAATTGAATTAATTATTGTATTTCTAAGTGTTTATGTTATTATAATATTTTTTTTGGTAATATTTCATTTTTATTATATAAAATTAATATTATTTTGGAATTATTAATTGAATAATGTATTTATTTATTATATTTATGATATTTTTTATTTTTATATTAATATAAGTGTAATAATATTTCTTTTTGCATTATATTAATTTTTCTAAAATTATTAATGATAATATATTTATTTTTAATTTATGTCGATAAATATTTTATATTATCTTTTTAATGTTTTTATTAATAATTATTTTATTTTATTTTTTATTATATTATATCACTTATTATTATTAATTTTAATAAGATTAAAAAAATAAAATATTGGCCCAAACTTGGGACAACTTGTCCCAAGTTGTCCCATGAATTGGGCACTATTAGGACTAGCATTAGTCTAGTCCCAATCTCCTTAAAGTGTTCCAAACAAGAGATAGGATAAATAGTCCTAAAAATAGTCCAGTCCCCCTTTTTATCCTGTCTCCCAAACAAGGCAAGAGGACAAGGGACTGGGACAATACGTTTGGAATAATTCGGGGGACTCTTTCTTTTATTATTATAATTATTTTTGCTTAGTAACTTTGCGGCGGCTTATTTTACATGCATTATTTTTTCGTCGAAGGGCTTGTTTGTAAGGCCCATGTAATTGTTGAGTAAATCTCATCTTTAATTGTGAAAGGTATATATTAAATAAAATAAAAATAGGGTAAATTTTACGCTTCCATAGAGCTCCATAGGACAAGGAAAAAAGTTTTCAAATCTGAAATTTATTCTCTATAATTGCGGTTAGGGCTGGTGTTAATAATTAGCGAATGATATATTAGTTTTTCTCCCCTTGAAGGATTAGTTCTTTTTTAGAGTAAAAAAAAAAATTAATAATGAATGTACAAGTGATTGGCTTTTCAAATTTTTGTAGAACCACGAATGTTTACTATTTTTTAATTATATGTAATGGTTTTTTTAGATAGTTTTACCAAAAAAAATTTAAAAATTTATTATTATGGTAGATTTTCGGCTGAAACCACAAGAAGCCTTGTTAATTTGTAATTGAATAGTATTACTCTAGGATTATATATTAATTTAAACATTGCCACATCAATTCATATACAGATTAAAAAGATGAATACTTGATTGTAAAACAAAGTGGCTAATTGTTTTTTAATGTGAAATCTAAATTTTACTCAATCTCAAACTTCAAACCATTTTAACATGCTTTTTTTTTTTTTACTGAATACTATTTCTCAAAAAATTATATTTGAATAGAAAATTCTGTATTTTCTAACTTTTATCTTAATTGATTATTTATTTTTTATGTTCTAAAATACCATTGATAATTTTAAATAATTCCTATTTTGTAAATTCTTTACTATCTTTTTCTAATCCTAAATTCTTTTGCGAGATCAAATTACCAATTAACTATTTCAAGCATCAAATTAATCTTTTGTTTTTAACTATTCTATTGTTAAAATATTTTTTTAAATGCTTATTTGTTAATTTTTTATTACATAGTAATTAAAAGAATTTCATGTTATATATGAGACACATTAATTAACGATATAATTTTTTATGGCACTATAGAATTCTAATTTTGATTTGTTGTATTGATTATTTATATATGTTTATTGATAAGTGTCTATTTATATATCATTTTCATTTCAATTTGTCCATGTTTCTTTGCTATATTCCTTGGTATTTTTATGTTTTTGTGTGGTTTTGATGTTTGTAGGAGTTTTGGAGCAACTTGCACAAAAATGGAGTAAAACCCTTCATTTTCACCTCTGCTAGTCAACCATCTTCTCGGATTTAATTGTATTGATATACAATGAACCCGATGACATATCATATACCGTTGAAAAGCTCTCGAAGTCTACTTTTTGGAGAAATTTACGGTTTATGAATCCATTCAGTGTACCGAAAGTTGTAATCAAAACAGTGTGAGAAGTGTAGAAATGTAATTCCACACATCACTGTAGCATGTATAATACGGGACACTGTAGCACGTTACTGTAGCAGAGTATTTAAACACATTTTAGGGTTTTATTTTCATAACTTGAAGGGGGGAGAACATGTTGGAGGCAGCATTTCTGGATTTCTCTCATCCCTTGGAGTTCTTGAAGGAGAAAGAAGGCTTGGAAAGAGGAAGAACTACAATTCCTAAGGAGATTCATCTACAAAGGAGATTTTCAAAGGATTTGCTAAGTTTTTCTTTTCCTTTTCAATTCTGGAATTTCTCTGTATTGTATTGATGTTGTGTTTAAACATGTGTAACTGAATCTGAATTGGTTGAGGGTGATTTCAAAGCCTTGATATGGTTTTTGTGAGTTGATTGTGCAAGAAGTTGTTATCCGATTCTCTAATTGAAGTTGCTTGTATTTTCCCATATCTAATGCTTATGATTGCTTGCTGATTGTATTTGGAATGGCCAACTGAATATAATCTGGTTGTTGTCTATTGCTAGAGTAGAAATCTTGATCCGTAATTGTCTTGAATTTCTAATCCTTAGTAGCAAAATTGTGATCAGAGATTGCAATTGGAGAATACAACCTAAGTTAAATAATCCGAGCTTGTGTGTTTATTGCTTAGATCAACCTATCTTTCTTATCGTAATGCATCCATTGAATTAAATTTAGAGAGCTTGTTCTAGGTTGTTTAATGGATAGAGATTAAATAAAGAGCCTGTTTTATTTAACAACAAGTAAGGAAAGATTGGGATAACAGAGTTTGTTGTTATCTACGGTTGATAATTTCAATGTGTAATTGGATGACAATTCTATGATTAATTCGCAAATCCATATCTTGTGGCAGAGAATGATCCCTTAACCAGATTTCTTTCATTATGTAATTCTCAATTGATTTAACTTTGCATTGTATTATTCTTCATTTGCTTTCGTATTGAGTTTAGTTAATCAATCAACAAAACCCCTTATTTAGTTTATTGTTGCTGGAAAATAACAAATTCAATTAGAATCAATTCTCGTGGGAACGATATTTACTTATCACTTTATTACTTGTGCAACTAGTATACTTGCTAGTTTCAAACGCATCATTTATATAAAATATAAAATGTACAATACAATATAATACTAAATAAATGCATATATATCAAATTATTAACTTTCAGAAGCTTTAAGTCATTAAAAATAAACAACTTAAGACTTATTATCAGATCTTAAAAATAAAAAATAAACATATCATTCAGACATTTGTATTCAAACTTATTCATATTCCAGTTAAATTCAGACACATTTAGATTAAAAAATAGACAAAATTTAAAAAATAGACAAAATTAGGGGTCTTTACTGAAATATGGACATATCCTCAAAACTTTTTATGCCATAGACGCTTTGAACGTAAAATGACTAAAATGCCTTTTATTCATTCATTATTGAAAAGAAAGAAGAAACATTCATCACTCCTTCCTCCACTGTTCGAAACACCCTTCAACACCTATGTTTAATCTCATAGTTTAATCTTAGAGTTGAAACTGAGCAACAAGGTGTTGAGTAAAAAGTTAAGACAATTCTCTGTAATCTCTCTCTAAATGACGTTTGAATATTGAAGGATGTTGTAATGTTTTCATTATTTCTTGTTTTCGTAGCTTTCAACCACATTATCTAGCTTAAAATAGGAATTTGTATGTGAACTAAGCTTAAATATAGTGCAGTTTTTGTCAATATTTGTTGAAAATTGCAAATCGTAGAGAAATCTGGTATTGTGGGCGAGAGGGAAGAAGACTCGACATAGTCAAGCGAGATCGCTCGACAAATATGTCGTATGTCAAAGGTATAAGACCGACACTCGACTTGTCGAGTGGTAAGACTATTGTCAAGTGTCGAGTGAGTGTGTAGAGTTGAGTGTCGAATGTGTCGAGTGTCGGATGTGTGGGTTTTTGTCAAGTGTCGAGCGTCGAATTAGATTCCGTCGAAATATGTCCAGTTTTTTAGCAGAATTGTCGTTTCTGTGACCTATTTAAGTAATTTCGTAATGATTTTTTGTCCACAAACCTTATATGATTTGTCTCTATCATGCAGGATATGGAAACTTTACGCATACTTATTCTTTACAATGGTTCTTCGATTATACAAGAGAATGGTGGTTATTTGTACACAGGTGGGAGGGTAAAGCCATTGATAATTCTTTGGTGTACTACGTATAATGAGTTGGTTGACTGTATTAGTACTAAAATGGGTTGGGATCTTCGTACGCATGACATAAGTTTAGAGGTTCAATTTGCTTTTAAGAATGTTCCGCCATTGCTGACTCCTATTGAGACTGACAAAGATGATTTTTTTTATATAACATTGTTTAGATTACCAACAGTTATAGACACCACTAATTGTCAAAGTTGAAGATATGAACAAGCAAAGACAGAGATCAGGATCCAATGCAGTACGAAGGCGGTCATCCCTCTTTGTTTTGCTTAGCATGTGAAAGCAACCAATTAAGTGAGTCACTCCTGTTTGTGCACAATCACAATTGAATGGTGACGTTGGCATTAACTTTGAGCAATATTCAAGGCATGTAGGGCATGAATCAGTTTGGTTGTTATGTGAAACTGAAGAAGGGGTGCCCCCGTTAATGCCGTTGTGATTAGTACGTCATCTCGATAGCATTAGAGAGTTTGAGAGTTTAGGCAATATTGATGTTAAAGCTGCTAGTGATGATGTTAATAATGACGATGGTGGTGATAAAGATTATAATGATGCTAGTGATGATGTTAATGAGCATGGTGACGACGAGAATGATGATTGCACTATTCGTATTGAAGATTTGGGTGAGGGTTTGAATGCTTTTATTGTTGATAGATAGAATGTAGACAGTTCACATTTTGTTAATGATGAACAGACAGAGGTTTTGAATGATGTGAACCAGGATGTACCGTTTACCTTTCCTTCTCCAATTCACTCTACACCTACTCCTTCACTATATGAACATAAACAAGATCCGTTGTTGAATAATAAGCTGGGAATTTATGCAATATCTATATATCAAGAAGCTAATTTGGGCTTTGAAAATGACAACTGTCGGACAAATACATTTAGATAGATGTCGCCTGTTGTGCATTCATCATCCGTAGTTGATGATGATGCTACATCATTTATAATTAATGGGATTGAGGTTGTAGTTGGGCAGATGTTTAATAGCAAAACTGACTTTGTGAGAAGTTATCAAATTTGGCATTAAGACGTAACTTTCAATTCAAGGTAAGGAACTCCAATGCAACAATGTTTGAGGTCGTATGTCATGCTAAATGTTGCAAATGGCGTTTACGTGTCACAAAGGTAGCCGATTCCCATTTCTATCAAGTGAAAAAGTATAACAACCATCACACATGTTTCAAAGTTGGACTTCACCCAAATCACAAACAGACAAGTCCATGTTATTGGCAAACATATCAAGAGCAAATTCATTCAGGCATCAAGAATATACCATCCGAAGGATATTATGTTTAATGTTCAAGAGTCATTGGGTGTTAATATCATAAAAAAAAAGGTATGGAGGGCAAAAGAGGCAGCTTTGCAAGAACTTCATGGATCTCATGAGAAATCATTTACACTACTCCCTCAGTATATGTACATGATTGAGAAAGCAAACCCAGGGGTGAAAACAACTTTAGAAACTGATGACAATAACCATTTCATATACTTTTTCATGAGTATAGGGGCTTCTATTGTCAGATTTACATCATCAATTAAGCCAGTTATCACAGTTGATGGATCTTTTCTGAAAGGGAAATATAAAGGTACAATATTTTTGGCTTCTTGTATGGACAGAAATAAACAAATATACCCATTGGCATCTGGAGTTGGGCATTCTGAAAATGATGACTCGTGGAACTAGTTCATGAGACAATTACGTGATCATGTAGTACAAAATATCTAAGATATTGTTTTCATTTCTAACCGCCATTGTAGCATTGAACGAGCTATTGTAGAAGTTTTTCTTCATGCACTACATGGATTGTGCACTCATCATTTAAAGGGTAACTTGAAGGCCACGTTCAAGGACAAGAATTTGTTGGATATATTCTCCTAAGCTGCAAGAACGTATCACTGTGCTGATCTCAACTATCATATGAGGCAAATTGAATCATATATGCTTGCAGCTGTAATTTATCTTCTAGAGATATAAATAGGCACGTTCACAGTTTCATGGCCAACGATATAATATCATGACAACAAATATTGTTGAGTCGATGAACAGCTGCTTGCGATATGCGTGAATTCTTCCGGTTACATTGTTAGCAGATTATTACTGAGTGAACTTGTAGCAATGGTTTTACGAGCGTCGAGAGTTATTTGCTAACTTAGAATTACATCTCTCACCGTGGGCTAAAAAGTTGATGGAGGAGCATTTAAAAGAGGGCGAATGTATGAGAGTTACTAGTATCTCTCTTACTATATACGAGGTGAGACACAACGACCATGTCATCGTCGTTGACATGCATGCTTGAACATGCACATGCAGGTGTTTGATCTTAACTAGCTTCCATATACACATTTATTAGTTGTTTGTAAACTACTGACATGCCATGATTATTGTGCCCATTGGTATACAACTGAAACATTATTACATGCATATGCTCTACCAATTGTTCCTATTGGAGTTTGTGTGGATAGTTCATAGGGAGGTAAGCAACAGAGTGGTTCTACCACCAGTCATGAGGAGACCAGCAGGTCATCCTAGGAGGAAATGAATCCCTTCCCTCGGTGAGTCTTGTTCATCTCAAAATTGCGGACGATGTGAAAGTTTTGGACACAATCGTCAGACTTGCCGAAACCCAATTCCACTTAATGTTGTTGCAGCGGCGTGACGTGACAGGGGATGATGCCTGACAAATGTACGCAATGGGTATTTTTCTTCGTGTAATATAATTTGTTTGCTTTATGCAATGTAGTGTATTTATATTTTTCCATCAGAGGCTATCTCAATTGATTAAACATTCATTTATGAGCTTTTATCAATGTATAAAACATTCATTTATGTGCTTTGTCAGTGTATAAAACATATCTGAATAAATACATGTATGTACCAATACATCCAAAAAAAATGTATTTATATTTTTACATACTGACATTTTCAATTATCAATACAAGTATGTACCAATACACATGAAAAAAATGTGCTAGTTGACAAAGTATCTATATAGGACATATACTCTATAACTAATACATGTAACTGATCAAATATATATGGACAAAAATGTGTAACTATACAAAACATGTACCTAAAAATCATGGTACAATGCCTATACCATGCATGATACAAAATCATGGTACCCTCATGTTTGGTTGCAGCTTAACATCGACAGGCACGCCTAAACGCGACCACGTGGTGTTTAAGACGACATCCTCCGCCTGTGGAAGAACTAGAGATGAGCCCAAAGATGTAATGCCATTCTTCATCGAAGTGTCTCGTCCGTGAATGTCTTAATGTTTGCCAATGGAACGCCCCTAGCTAAGTAATCCATGAACTTCAACCAAAACACGTCGCATGCTCCTCCCCCAGCCTCTTGCTATGGTACCTTGGAGGAATCCTCGATGCCCTCAATGTCATAAGGAGTTGTGGGGTACTCAGGAATATCATAAACCTCCATTGACACTATACGTGGTATCATCTCGGCAAGGCACGGGACTATGTCCCTCACTGTGTCAGTGGAACTGTTTGTAATAAATGAGTCATAGATAACTATTACACGATGATTCAAATCCATCTCGACTGCTACCCAATGTTTGCCCCCGATGTTAACAGGGACATAGAGCTGAAAAGAAAGTAGACAACATAGAAATTAATCATAACATTTTTACTAAAATAGTACAAATTAACACATTAAATATAAATGGACTCACCCTATCCACATCGACCATAGTCGTCTAATGAGGGGCATCTCCCCAAGGAGAAACTAGATAATATCCGAGTCATTCACCTAATCAATATCATCTAATTTGTCCACGAATCGGATCCACAATGACTGAATTTTTGCCTGCAATTAAACAAGTACGGTTAGCTAACTCTCGAGCAAGCACAAGTATGGAATCACAAATATATTATAATTTCATCTGTTTTGCAAATACTTACATAGAAAGATGTGCCCAGGCATGCAGACCTCTGGATAACACCTGCTCCTATTTTCGGAGCTCTACAGCGTAACGTCCACAAGTAGCTGTCAATATGTTGCATATAGCAATAGTAATCAATAAATATTGTAATAGTATATTGGTTAGGAGGAGACGACAAGGAGTAAAACAAACTTCAGATCCAAGCCATTCGGTCGACGCGATCAATGTCATGAAAAACTCATGCCTAGCAAAGCAAACGCCCAAGTCAATATCGCCTGACGCCTTACTCATCCACTTATCAAAGCTTATGTAATCAGTATCGGGTATGGGGGCATGTGGGTCAAATGGTGGAACCCAAGTCCACAAGATGCTATCAGATACATTGTCTGCATCCCGTGCCACTACCTCCCAATGCTATACAGTGGGCTACTCTACGGGCTGAATAACTGGATCTTCTGTCCCTACATATCGAACATCAAAGGCTATCGCATGTGGCACGACTCTCGCTATCTTTCTATCTGGGGGACTGACGAAGAGGCTTCATTTATACTTTTCCAAAAATATTCATCGACCTCGAAGGAAACGAAGCCTGTGGGAGCAGTAGCGAGGACACGAACACTCATGTCCGTAAGGTCAGGTTCTTTTGCCTTCTGACCATCATCATCATTGCCTACACCATCATCCAAATCCTGTATTATAGCAAACCATCACGACCGGTTAAGTGTTGTGACATCATGAAAGTCGTTAATTACGTTATTAATTTGTGCGACGTACCATAGCAGTGTATCCAAAGTAGCCACCCAATAGTATAACAGCCTAACGTAGAAGTACTATGTCCTCCCGCATGTCCTTGTTCTTCACCCATAACATTGTTATCTCCTCCCGGAGTCCTACAAGCTGACGCAAAACTGTGTTCTCGAAGCCATCATGGAATAGCTGCGGCTATGTATCATTATTCAAAATCAACATGAGAAACCAACCAACTAGTAATGGAAAAAGAGAAGTATACGTAGTAAATTTTCAATATATACCTCCGAACTGGAAGAGACATCACGTATAGGAGGAGAAATGTCATGGTAGGTGGTCGTGCAGCCCAAAGGAGGAACCGACTCACGTACAGGACCATAGCTTTCGAACACTGTAGGTGCAGGATTGATGGGGGAAGCGACGGACGAAGATCGTACCCGATCATCTAGACGATTAGCTGTGCGGATGACTGGCCCCATATCAAGTCTATGAGGGGAACTATGCTTAGCCGGAGGAATGCCTGATGGATCCTCATGACCATAACTCTTGTACACTGGAGGGATAAAACTAAGGGGAAGCGGACGACAAAGACCGAACCCAATCATCTGAAGGACTAACTGTGTCGATGACTGGCCTCACATCAGGTCTAATAAGGGAACTATGACCAAGGTAGGTGGAGCTGATGGATCGTCTGTAGGTAGTGGCTCAATTGTCTCATCGACAATAAAGGAGCATCCACGATGCCGCCTAAGCCACATGTGCATCTCTCCAGATGCCAACCACTACAGAAAGCCTAATGTACCAATCTGTAGTTTGCTCCACCTCAGATGGCTCCAAAATGATGAGTGGACGAGCCTGCATCATCAAATAAGTCATTAAATTAAATAGTGATTCGCTGTGACCAATAACAAGAAAAACAATAAGTGAAATCTAGCATACCCTCCTCCTAACCAATGTGACCTCGCGTTTGACGATGTCCTCTGATGGGGTTTTGCGTGTCTCCCACTTCAACAAACGCGGTATCCTCGTACAACCAAACTTTAATAACATAATTTTTTTTAGTGACAATAGGTATTTCAAAATGTAATTCAAAGAAACTAATAAACAGTCCAACATTTTTCATATGTACATGAATAGCGTAGAGGCACCCTTCTAAGTTATATGTGAAGCCGGATCTTCGAGATATGGTTCTGATACCAATCTGATACCGGGCTGCTGGATTATAATAGATGAGGATAGGATCTTCTAGTTGATTATCAACTCAACCAATGGCTGGTACAAATAAAATGGAACCTAACAAACACTCTTTGAAAGGATAACAAGCTCACCACCAAAGTAAACACCAATGGGATACAGATAATTCACCACCCAAGGATGCAAACCAAGGATACAGGGCTTAAAGGGATAACAAGCTCACCACCAAAGTAAACACCAATGGGATACAGATAATTCACCACCAAGGATGTAAAACCAAGGATACAGGGCTTAAACTAACTCACCACTCTATGGAATCCACCAAGAGATACAGAGTTAAGGAGAAATCAGTATAAACACTGAAATTTCACTCAAAATTCGAATTCAAAACTTCACTCCCTTGAACACACAACTTTGGGACTTTAAATAACTTGGAACAACCCTCCAAGCATAGTAAAAGACAATAATTAAATGATTTCAATAATTACAGCTCAACTACTACATTGACAACTCATTTATTAACTAAGACTCATAAGTAAACTCATTAGGTAATAAAGCACAACCAACTAAGCTAGAAATTCAAATTCCAACCAACTAAGCAATCAAATTCAAATTCTAGAGTAGACTTTAATGCACCATTAACTATGAACCAGCTGTGAAGAGATAGTCATAGATTCCTGCAGACAACTCCAAATGACACATTGACAAATGTGTTAGAAAGCTGACTTCAAGATCTTTTATAGCCACAAATCTTGACATTTAATTCTCTGCACAGCAATACCAATTCTTTTACGAAATTATCCTTCATTCTTGTTCATGTGCACTCTTGACCATTGTAACAATTTGCACCCCTTGATGATCCATCATGATTCTCATGGATTGTAACACTCCTGTGTCAAGCTCCCCTGGTTGAGAAAGACTCGACCTCGAGTCTTGGTTGTTGTTTTCACCAAGATAAGGACTAAGGTCAGAGACATTGAATGTGTTGTAAACACCGTAATGCTCAGGTAGCTTAACTTTGTAAGCATTCTCTCCAATGCGTTGTAAAACTTTGAATGGTCCATCAGCTCTAGGCTTCAACTTGGCATATTTGCCTGGAGAAAACCTTTCTTTTCTAAGGTGTATCCACACTAGATCTCCTTCTTTGAACTCAGCATACTTCCGATGTTTGTTTGCTGCAGTTTTATACTTCTCATTTTGCTTCAAAATCTTCTCTCGAACTTGTTCATGTAGTTTCTTGATGTTCTTAGCTCTCTCCTCTGCATCACTGCTAAATTGAGTTTTGGAAGGAATAGGAGCTAAATCCAAAGGACTTATTGGATTCTTACCATAAACAACCTTAAAAGGACTATGACCAGTGGTTTGACTTGATGATCTGTTGTAAGCAAACTCAACTTGGGGTAAAACAAGATCCCATTGCCGTAAATTCTTACCAACATAACTCCTCAGAAGATTTCCAAGCTTCTGTTGATAACTTCAGTTTGTCCATCTGTTTGAGGATGATGAGATGAACTAAAGTTAAGTGTAGTCCCCAGCTTTCTCCAAAGCGTACGCCAAAAATGAGATAAGAACTTTGGGTCACGATCTTAGACTATGGCCTTAGGAATGCCATGCAATTTCACAATCTCCTTGAAGTACAAATCGGCCACATGAGTCGCATCATTTGTCTTGTTACAGGGGACAAAATGAGCCATTTTAGAAAATCGGTCAACCACCACCATGATTGAATCTTTGTTTCGCTGTGTTCTAGGCAATCCCACCACAAAATCCAAGCTAATATCTTCCCATGGATCATTAGGAACAGGTAATGGAGTGTACAAACTAGTGTTCTGCCTATGACTTTTTGCCACATGACAAATTGTACACCTCTTCATGTGCTTCATCACATCCCTTTCCATCTTCGGCCAATAGAAGTTTTCCTTTACAATAGCAATAGTTTTGTCTCTCCCAAAATGACCGCTAATGCCACTGCCATGTGCTTCATTAATGATTAATTCTCTCAAGGAACATTGAGGAATACACAATTGGTTTGCCTTGAGTAGATAACCATCCTGCAAAACAAATTGGTTAGATGAAAACTCATTACAGTTACTCCATATTTGCCGAAATCTGGATCATCCTTGTAAAGCTCTTTTAAAACTCAACCCAACAACATTCACTTGCATAGAGGTCAGCAAAGAATGTCTTCGGCTTAAGGCATCAGCCACCACATTTTGAACTCCAGATTTGTGCTTGATGGTAAAGTTGAAAGCTTGAAGAAACTCTACCCATCTAGCATGTCGAACATTAAGCTTCTGTTGGCTGTTGATGAACTTCAAAGCTTCATGGTCAAAATATAGAATGAATGGTTTTGGCAAGAGATACTGACTCCAATGCTTCAAAGCTCGACAAATAGCATACAACTCTTTGTCATAAGTTGAGTACTTTTTGCGAGATGCATTCAATTTTTCACTAAAGAAAGCAATTGGTCTGCGTTCTTGGCTAATAACAGCACCAATACCAATATTGGAATCATCACATTCAACTTCAAAAACCTTGCTGAGATTTGGAAGTGATAAGATAGAAGCTTCTACCATCTTCTTTTTACTCACCAAAAGAGTTTGGACAACACAAGGACTCCTGCTCTCCCTCACTAACTCTTTAGTGATAAGCTCATTAACCTGCCGTTGTAATTCTTCATGTTCTGTAGGACTCATTCGATAGGCTGATTTAATTGGCAACACAGCACCTGGAACAAGATCAATGCAATGTTGTATGTCTCTCATTGGAGGAAGGCCTAGTGGTATCTCATCTGGTACAACATCATGGTATTCTTCAAGAAGATATTTCATCTCCAAAGGCGGTTCGTTACTAACTTCATTGTCTTCTAACAACAAGAACACATAAATTTCACTTCCCCTCTCCAACTCTCTTCTACATTCTGTTTGGGTAAGCAAAGCATTTCCCTCCCCTTTAGTAGGTTTAGGAAAACATTCTAACTTCGAAGGACCCAAAATAACTTTGACCCCATCTTTAAAGAATGTATAAGTATTCCCATAGCTATCATGCATTACTTTCCTATCATACTGCCATGGTCTACCAAGAAGTAAATGACAAGCATCCATAGGAACAACATCACACCATATTTCATCTTTATACTTTTTCTCAATAGAAAATGAAACAAGGCAGCGTTTGTTTACCTTGATCTCGTTATCTTTTCGAAGCCATGAAATCTTGTAAGGCTGATGATGCTTCTTTGTCTGAAGGCCAAGTTTATCAATCATCTCCGTAGACACCACATTTTTAAAGCTGCCACCATCAATAATAAAGTTGCACACCTTGCCATGAGAAGAACATCTGCTATGGAAGATATTTCTGCAAAGCCAATCATCTTCTCGTTCTTGGGCAATACTCAAACTCCTTTGAATAATAAAGAGAGAATCACCTTTATCAGCATAAGTGACTTCCCCTTCATCAACAAATTCTGGATTATCGAAATTGATCAAGGCATCTGAGTTGATCTCTTCATCAATTTCATAAAAGTCATCAAATATTGGTGGTTTTCCATGATCCTCAAAGAAGTCATGATCTACTTCATCATTCTCCACCGATTCATCTTTATTAGCAGCAACATTATCATCATAATTGCCCAAAGGACTTTGATATTCTACTTCTCCATGCATTCCACCTGCGAATTCTTTGTTTTCCAGAATTACTAAACGTTGCTGGAGTTGTTGGAGCTGCCGCATAAGATCTTCAACGATCAAACGTTTATGGACTTGCTGAAGTTGCCGCCTGAGATCTTCAATGATCAAATCTCGTTGATCTCTTTGAGAAGGAGGCAATTGGGTAGTAGAAGCAGCCTTGTGAGTACGACCAGCCATTGAACCAAAAGCTCTGATACCAATCTCATGCCGGATCTTCGAGATATGGCTCTGATACCAAATCTGATACCGGGCTGCTGGATTATAATAGATGAGGATAGGATCTTCTAGTTGATTATCAACTCAACCAATGGCTGGTACAAATAAAATGGAACCTAACAAACACTCTTTGAAAGGATAACAAGCTCACCACCAAAGTAAACACCAATGGGATACAGATAATTCACCACCCAAGGATGCAAACCAAGGATACAGGGCTTAAAGGGATAACAAGCTCACCACCAGGGTAAACACCAATGGGATACAGAAAAATCACCACCCAAGGATGTAAACCAAGGATACAGGGCTCAAACTAACTCATCACTCTATGGAATCCACCAAGAGATACAGAGTTAAGGAGAAATCAGTATAAACACTGAAATTTCACTCAAATTCGAATTCCAAACTTCACTCTCTTGAATACACAACTTTAGAGCTTAAATAACTTGGAACAACCCTCCAAGCATAGGTAAAAGACAATAATTAAATGTTTTCAACAACTACAGCTCAACTACTACATTGACAACTCATTTTAACTAAGACTCATAAGTAAACTCATTAGGTAATAAAGCACAACCAACTAAGCTAGAAATTCAAATTCTAACCAACTAAGCAATAAAATTCAAATTCTAGAGTAGACTTTAATGCACCATTAATTATGAACCAGCTATGAAGAGATAGTCATAGATTCCTGCAGACAACTCCAAATGACACATTGACAAATGTGTTAGAAAGTTGACTTCAAGATCTTTCACAGCCATAAATCTTGACATTTAATTCTCTGCACAGCAATACCAATTCTTTTACGAAATTATCCTTCATTCTTGTTCATGTGCACTCTTGACCATTGTAACAATTTGCACCCCTTGATGATCCATCATGATTCTCATGGATTGTAACACTCCTGTGTCAATATGTCTCGAAATGCTTCTCATTCCCCATCGTCTTCTTCTTCTTCTTTGCTTCCAAAGCTTTTTTCATCCCTTTAAGTGTCTTAACATAAGACATCAAACCCTATGGATACTCATTAAAACTATCCAAGGTGTTGACAAAATTCAACCACTTACGGGAGATATATCAGTGTCGATCCCGTCCTATAAAAAACCACTCCAGAACAAAATACAAGACCAGCTTTACAACATCCTTATTTGGCAAAGCTGACATATTTAATGCTCTAGACAATGGATAGAAATGCATGAGCTGTATGTCCTAACCCCCAAAGTACGTATTCAACAAATGGTAAGGATTCAAAATATTGGGTATTGGTGGCACGGCGATAACAAATTTCAAACCAGTCACCAAACCGCACTCGTGGACAATCTTCTTGGAAAAAAAAAAGAAGCCAATAATGGTAGAAAAAACAAAACTAGAATGATCAAATGCTAAAAAATAAAATTAGTTAAATACATTGTGATTTAAACACCATATTTTTATCGTCAATAAGGAACCACATTTCTTCATCGTGCCCCACTGTGTTAACCTCTCACTCAAGCATATTGTGCACCAACTGAGATAGAAAGGACAGCTCCTGAACGTCTAAGAGAAACCCAAAACATGTATTATGAAACATGTTTTATTACCTCTCATTCAACCTCGAACGAATCAATTCTATACAGTCCAAACTGGCCAGTGATAATCACATGGTAGTGCTCACCAAACAAAGTCTTCAGGGTGAAGGAGAGTCCAAATTCATTTGTCATTTGCTTCAACCTGTAAAAAAAAAAAAATAGTTCGTGACAGTTATATATGAGGAAAAAAAGACAAAAAAACAAAGCTAAAACATGCAATCCACCAAAACGCTCAATAGAACTCGACGAAACTCGACACATTCGAAGAGCTCGAACAAATAAACCAACGCTCGATAAACTCCATCGAGTGTCCAAAGAAACTTATGTCCGATTACTGGAACCAACATCCAGGAAGTCGGACTTCCAACAATATGACTATGTCAGATGTCGGCCTCATCAAGAGTTGGATTCAGAATCTGATAAAGTATCTTCTTCGGATTCGTTTGCCTAGCTTCGAGTCACATCGAATTATGGAACCGACACTCGACGTAACTCATTTTCACTTTTATCAAGTGTCGTTTCACATTAACCGACAACTGCATTTGAAGCCCATGAAACTGACACTTGACATTCCTGAATTACATGTCGTCGAGTGTCGAATACATGGTTTTGGTGCACTAGATGTCAGTTTACACAAAACTGACACTCGGTGTCTTTGTAAATGCCTTGATGGCGAGCGTCAGTTGCAGGATCCGATGGCACTCGACACATTTAGTTGACAAAACTCATTTTCACTTTCATCGAGTGTCGATTTCACATTAACCGATAATTGCATCCGAATCCCATGAAACCGACACTCGACATCTCCAATTACATGTCGTTGAGTGTTAGATACATAGTTTTAGTGTGCCAGATGTCGGTTTACACAAAACTGACACTCGATGTCTTCGTAAATGCCTTGATGGCGAGTGTCAGTTATAGCATCCGACGGGACTCGACACATTTTGTAACTGACACGCGCCATCGTCTACGTCACGACAATACTCGTCAATTTCACCATTTTTACACACATCTAACCTCCAAAGCATCTGAATCACACCCTATCTAGCCCACAAACACAGAATAAGCACAAAATATGATCAGAAACTCAAATCCCACAATCAAAATCTCTAAATCTAGCCCAAATCCCTAATTAATTCAAATTTTTAAATTTCCTATATACATCTCTAATCCTTCGGTTATGCCTAATCTAAGTGTTATTTTCAATCTTTACAAGGCCAACATCACTTCAAACAATCAAGAAAACAAGCAAAAATTTTAAAAAGAAACAAATATCGAACTTACCTGATTACTCTTACTTCTCTTCTCTTTCCTCTTGCTTCTCTCCTGAAACGTTCGAAATGTACTTGCTCCCTGGGTGAACAGAATTATATATATATATATATATATATTTCCACGGTGTTGCATTTCGGACGGCTAGCTTGGATGGTGTCAAGGCGTATCGGAAGTTCAACAACAGACGGTTATTGAATAGGAAGAGGTAAGTGAAGGAAAGAAGGAAATAAAGACTGGATTGAATAAATTGAATTCTTAAGGATATTTTAGTCATTTCACGTTCAAAGTATCTATAATATCACAAATTTTGAGGATATATCCATTTTTCAGTAAGACCCCTAATTTTGTATATTTTTTTAAATTTTTCCAAAAAAAAACCCCTAAATAATCACTTCTATTAAGCGATAAAATCACCATCGCTTTTGAAAGTTATTTCTTGTTCAAGTAGGGTTGGCAATGGGGCAGGGTAGGGCGGGTCTGGGGCAGCCAGTATCCAGCCCCGCCCCACTCATTTATATTTTGCCCTACCCGCCCCATCCACCCGCCCCGCCCCGCCCCTGTAAAATTTCATAACCAACCCAATCTATTGACAAGTACACAATTAAGCTCATTTTTTAATAAGTTTGAAGATATATTATCTTCAAACTAAAATCATACATACACGCATAAGTAGGGATGTCAATTCACTTGCCATTTGCTTCAACCTGCAAATACAAGGCTGTTATAGTTAAATATGATGCAAAAAGGCAAAAAAACAAAACTAAAATAAGCAACCTGCCAAAATGCTCGGCATAACTCGACGAAACTCGACGCGCTCGATAGAGCTCCACACGACTCAATATGTAAGTGTCGAGTGTCAGATGCATCATCCGACACTCGATGTCTTCGAAAATAGACTGATATCAAGTGTCAGTTGTGAATATCGACACAACTCAACATGTAGGTGTCGAGTGTCGGATGTATCATCCGACACTCGATGTCTTCAAAAATAGACTGATATCGAGTTTTGGTTGTGAATCTCGACACGACTCGACATTCAAGTGTCGAGTGTCGGATGACTCGATAGTGCTCGACATGACTCGACATGAAAGTGTCGAGTGTTAGATGATGCATCCGATGCCCGATGTCTTCGAAAATAGACTGATATCGAGTGTCGGTTGTGAATCTCGAAACAGACTTGACATGTAAGTGTCGAGTGTCATATGTCGTAAAAAGGCAAAAAAACAAAGCTAAAACAAGCAACCTGTCAAAACGCTCGACACGACTCGAGTGTCGGATGACATCCGACACTTGACACTTACATGTCGAGTCGTGTCGAGCGTTTTGACAGGTTGCTTGTTTTAGCTTTGTTTTTTTACCTTTTTACATCATATTTAACTATAACGGTCTTGTATAGCACGGGTAATTTTGACATCCCTAGATTGGTATGTTTTTATTGTCGTGAGTTGTTTACCTTGATGTGTTTATTATTGTTGTCGTCATGTACTTGTTGATTTTGTTTGTTGGTGACTTGGTACTGTTTGTTGAATATAGTTTACTTGGAAATTTTAGATTTTGAATGGAATGATGTTTTTTTAGTAGTTGATTCTTGTGCCGGTAACCAACATAGTAACAAGTAAATAAAAATAATATCAACACTTTAACGAAACCAAACCAACAAGTTGATAGCACACAAGATCTACGTCCTACATGTAACACTCCAACGAAACAATCTCACAAAGATATTATTGAACTTCCTTCTCCATCATCCAATGTTTCCTCTCCAACTATCTCTTCTTAAGGAATTACACCTAAAAACATATAATAACCAAATTAATAACTAAATAAGAAATTCAATAAAAGTAATAATAATCAATAAAATAAACATAGTATATTGAAATGAGGAATTGGGAATTATATGGATTAGGAGATGTAATTTTGTTTATATAGTCTAGTAAAATTACATGATATTATAAAATATTATAATTTATCATAATCACCCCTAAAAATAACTTATAAGTTCAAATACTTTATTTTTTTCATTTACATCCTAATACTTTGTGGGGCGGGGCGGGGCGGGGCGGGGCGGGGGGTGATCAAACGGGGTTGGAGGGTGGACCCGGGTCTAGACCCACTCTGAACGGGTCAACACATTTAAAGACCCAAACCCGTCCTTAAATTTAAAACAAAAGGATCAAGACCTGCTCCTAAAATACAGGTCACATCGAGATCTTGAACAAGATGGATCATTTTACCATCCTTATGCTCAAGCCAATTTCTATACTGCTTGCCACGAATTCAACTTATTATACCAAAATATTCAGGATTTGACTTTTATATAGTTTTTAATTGATACATAGTTTTTATATAATATCACAATTGCGTCCTATTCAAAAAGGTTATAAAATAATCGATCTTTAGAAAACGAAACTTTGAAAGATGACCCTTGACCAATCTCACTACAACAAGTCCCGGTGTCCCCACTCAGTTGGAACAATGGTCCATTTATTAATAATTTTGGTTTCCTATACATTAATCAGTGCACTCTCCAAGTTAAAGTTGCCAGTAACTTTCCGTTTAATTTATGTTCGGATAATATTTTTAAAGATTAAATTATAATTTAAGTCTTTAAACATTAGTTTGATATTGTATCTAGAACCCAAATCTAGAATTTGAAAAAACTCTGTTTAATGAATTTTTAAAGGTATTTTTATTGATTTATTTTTACAATCTGATATGTGAGCCTCGAACTGTGTTGAAAGTGCTCCTGTCCGCTAGCTGTTGTTCACTTGTTTTGTCAACTGAAATGCGCGTGACAATGAGCAGTGCATTAGGCCCCCATTTGTCAGTTGTATATTCAGTGACCGTCAAGCAGATTTCTTTTATATTTACAGAAATCTCGACACAAATCCAAATTGAGAAGTTATTTGAGAAATTAAAAAAAAGTTTCAATTTATGTATAAATTATAAAAATAATTCAAACATAAAAAATTTACATGCATAACTATAACGGTGTCTAATAGTATTAAAGAAACTTCCTAAATAAGGTCATATTTCAAAATTTTCCGTGTTAATTATGCCATGTATTAAGCAAAAAGTAATTCGGCCTAGCCTATCACTTGAGGAAGAAATATTAGCAGGCTGATCGAAACTTCCACTTAAAAAAAAAAAAAAAAAAAACAAAAGCTATACGGTATACTACACAAAAATAGTAAATCATATTATTTGAAATATTTTTCAATTTATAAAAAGGCTTTTAAGCTTTCATTAATTATTTCCAGAATCTAAAATTTTAGTTCTTGACCTTATACCTTTTCAAGTGAGCAAAGACTTCTATGAGTAAATAAGATTTATAATATATTTTCATTTTGAATATGATAAGAGAGATGGCTAAACAATGTGACAGCACTATCCAAGATGTTTTAGTTTTTACAAGCAACTAAGATCATGGAATCAAAATTGAAGAATGATTTGACTCTGAGGCTTTCGGTTCAATATTAAAAGAAAATAAAATAAAAAAGTATGGTTGTTAGTATGAGATAAGAGTAATATTACACCTATAATTAATCAACAATCAATTGTTCTTATAAGTGGAGTTGATAAAATATGATTAGATGAGTAAAATGTAAAAATAACTAAAAGAGGTTAAATTACATAACATGGTAATTAGATATCCACTAATATTTTACTAACTTAGATTATAAGAAATATGGGCTGTAAATAAATTATAGGTGTAATATTACTCATAAAATAATAATTCATTAACAGCGGCATGAACTTGTTGGAAGCTGCCGAGTCCAATTAAGTTTGAGTGTTGTTCGATTGTAAAGTGTATTATATATACTCAAATTGAAATCTTCACTAAAAACGGTCTCATTATCATCCTGCAGTACTCGTAAGTAATTTGCATATGATCAAGAAGGAACGACTGCTAGCAATGTAGAGGTCACTTAGATTGCGAAATGAGACATTCGTGATTAGTTAGATGCATGCTCTCAGTCCCCATCGGCCATCGCCAAAGAATTATTGCTGGTCATGAAATGATGTTGCCAATTACAATGTTACAATAGCAGAGTAATCATAGCGGACAGGCTGATCTACTAGACTGCATGCTACAGCAGTGTCCTTTTATTATAGCACGTAAGACAAACTATCTAGCTAGATGGCAATAGGGACAGCACGTAAAGGTCGAGCCTTCTGTAACGTGATGCCAAACTTGTCGTCCATGTCCATCTTTTCCGGTGTACAGCCGTCTTCAAGCTTCCAATCAAAGGAGTGAAGAAGTGAACCCAACATTAAATGCAACATCCTGATTGCTAAAGGTAAACCAGGACATATTCGCCTTCCAGCACCGAACGGAATGAGCTCAAAGTTCCGGCCTTTGACATCAAGATCAGATCCCAAAAATCTTTCAGGAAAAAAAGAATTTGGGTTTTCCCAAGTGCTTGGATCTCTCCCAATAGCCCACGCATTGACTAACAGTTGTGCACCCTTTGGGACCGTGAAACCACCGAGTGCTTCTTTATCTGCTGAGGCTTTGCGAGGAATTAAAAAGGGAACTGCCGGGTGCAACCTGAAGGTTTCTTTGACAATTGCTTGTAAGTAAGGTAACCGGGTGATGTCTGATTCCTCTACCGGATTGCCTTTTCCAATAGTTTGTTCCAGCTCCAATCGGGCTTTGGACAAAGCTGCAGGGTGGTGGAGTAGCTCCGCCACTGCCCACTCCAATGTGCTTGATGTTGTGTCAGTCCCAGCTGCAAATAAATCCTGTGACATGGAAGCAAAAGGAAAAGTGTCTTTCCCGATTAAAAAAACACAAGATTTTGTTATTGGAAAACGAAAAGTTTAAGATAACAGGCTTCATCAAACAAGCAAAAAGGACACAAGAAGAGTTACCAGAAACAAATGTTTGACATAATTTCTATCGATCTCCCCACTGTTGTCTTCAATAATGTTGAGAAGAATATCTAAAACATCTTTGGTACCGACTGTACCATTCGTTTGTCTTAGCTTTAGGCGTTGATCAATCATCTGGTCAAAGAGATCCAACATCTTTTGAAAATGAGTTGCCATGCGACGCCTTATACCTTGCGGGTCGATCTTTTTGAGCACAGAAAAATAATCGGCCAAGTTAGGCTTCCCAGCCTCTACCATAATACCCCAAACAAGCTGTTTAAACTCTCGCACAGTCTCTGAACTAGGATCAGCTAGATCAACAGAGAAAAGGGTGTTTGATAACAAGTTAAGAGTAGTAGTGAAAGCTGCATGACCAATATCCACTGCCCTACCCGCATGGCAACTTTCTTGAACATAAGCTAAAAGTTCCTGAACTTTCTTGCGGCGTAGTTCTTGACTGGCATCAAGTTTCTGACTAGTGAAAATATGCGAGTTACATATTTTTCGAAGATTTCTCCATGACGTTGAGACAGCTAAGAAAACCATGGAGAAATCATTATGTTGATGGGCTAGAAGCGCGTCGGGGACGGCTCTGCAGCTGCTGAAAAATAGGTCATGAGTCTGAAGGACTTCCTTGGCCATGGAAGCAGAAGAAATGACTATAGCGGTCACCTGGCCAAGTTTTAGACTCATTATGGGACCATGGACCTTGGCAAGTTTGGCTAAGGATTTGTGAGGCTTCTCACCAAGTTCCAGGAGGTTTCCAACGACCGGAAAACCAGTTGGTCCCGGAGGAAGCTTTCCCGAAGTTGGTTTGCGTCCTTTTACAATGAACTGTAGCGCAAAGACCAAAATCCATGTGAAGAGAAACCACGGCATAGAACTTAGGATGTCCATATCTTTCCCTCTACAACCTCACAGAAACACTTGATCTCGATTCATCTTTTAAGGGTACCATACAATTCCCTCATAATTAAGGAGATAATATAGAATATTAAAAAGATAATAACCTAACTAATATATTATTGTATACTCTAAACCAAAACTGATGACTTCTACGTGAAATGAGAGATCTCCTCTTGAGTTGAGTTTTAATTAGTATTAATTTAGAGCACACGATTGATGTATAAATACTCTCTAGTGATTCACTTTGGGTTCACATTTTGAAATATGTGTTTTACAATTCATACCTGACACAGCACAAACGACAAATACCATTGGGATAATAAATTGTCACGTTATATCAGAATGTAAGGTTCAGGATTCTCCTGAAGATTTCCCGTATTATTTTACAATAAAGTTCTTGTTTTGTAGTTTATTATAGTTGCTCAAGCTTTTGATTATTCTGCCCTTCCTGATTCAGCAACTTTTTGCTGCAGAAAGTCTATCTGGAATGAATTAATTAAGATGTTAGGTTTACCTAATTTGAGTTTTTTTGAAGTTATCATAACCTGCAAAAGTGTATTATTATCTTAATTCATTATAACAAATACTTTTTAGTTTATTATACTAAATTATTAATTAATTGTGTCAACTACAGATTGATTGATGGATCAGTATTTGCTTTGTAAGGAAAGTCTTTACACAAATATAAATTTTTTAATTAAATAATAAGAGGTCTTGTCACCAAAAAAAAAAAAAAGGATATCTTCGGATGGGCTATATAAATCCTATTTCATATATACGTACATACAAACATGAATATATATATAAAATCATTTCGCAAAATATCCTACGCTTAAATTCAAAAAATTAAAATATGCTCGATAAATCTCTTTACATATTACATATATCCTAATTAAATTTGACAAATATAATATCAATATTTTATTAAAATAAAATGGGAAAAGATCATAAACCACCCTTCAGGTTTCAAAAGTTGTTAAGCGCATGCCATCTATTGTTTTCTTAATTAGCGATCATCCAAATATTTCTAAAAATCCATCAATCACACTACAAATTAACGGAATCAGTTCTAATTAATTTGGAGGGTTGATCAGTCAATAATTATTGTTTTACCCCTTATTTTATTAATTTGGTGTAAGATAGTTAAAAAAAAATATAACTTTGTACATTAATCAAAATGACCAAATATATGATTGAGTTCCTAACTACTGTGATTCATCGTCATTTTCGATGAAGGCTCTTGGTCTCTTGGCTATCTCCTTATCAAGTAACATTTTCATCTATTGACTCCAACCAAAGCTCTTCCATCAATCTATGATGCATATCGGCTTAGGCAAGCATAAGTTACCCCGTCGCTCAGTCAACCATAGCTCTTCCATCAATCCATGGTTAGCCTTGGCTAGTCAACCAAAGCTTCAAAATTTTACTTGGAAATATGAGAAATTGGCATGGCGTAGACTAAAATCAAGAAGTTGCAGGGTGATCTCTTCTTTAAAACTCATAGCAATACTAAGGTCTTTTTTAGGGTTTGTTGTGGAGAAGGGCAAGCTGGTTTTGTTGGCTTTTGATTTGTTGAGTACTGAGTGGGATAAGTTGATTTATTTGATCAAGGGTGATTTTTTTTATCCTAGGAATTAGATGATAATGGTTGAGAAGTTTGTTCTCATATTTTTATAAGATGCAAAAGGTAGACGAAAAACATGATTGTTGATGGATTAGGAGAAGCCAAATGACATTATTACCCTCATATTGTAAAAGAACAATAACACCGTTTTGTGTTTGGATTGTGATCGATGAATTTTTGAAAATGTTTGAAATAGTGTTGACAAATAGAGTAATAGTGGGCATGCTGTTGACAATTTCCAAAACCTAGAGGGTAGTTGGGATTTTTTGCCAAAATAAATCTATAAGGTTTAACTTATTGGAGTCACAAACTCTTTAACTCTTTCACCTAAAATTCTCTGTGTAAACATCTTTGCATCTCTTCTAAGAAATCTTTACCTCCATCCACGAATACAAATTTTTATTTTGTGTTAATGGTAATTATAAACACAAAAACACGAGGAGAAAGTTATATTCAAATAGGTGTTCTCTGTTTTAATTTTTTATCATATAATTCTAAACTTGATATCTTTAATTATTTTACTTTGGTTTCTCAAAACTTCTCAGTTCTAAGCTGTTGCAGTTGACATTCAATTATGAACACTTTAAGAGGGCTTAGCCTTTTATTGTTTTAAAACCTATCAGATTTCTATGTGGTGCACCAACGTGAAGAACGAATTGCCTGTACGGTAAACATTTTACATTTCATTTATGTGAACAAAATAAAAACGTAATTTTACGTCTTTTGATACATCAACCAAAGTTCAACTACACTACTTGTACGCTAACAAGTAAAGTCATATTATAAAATAAGTGAAAAAGAGCTTGACACATCATAGGCATAGCTGACTTCTCGGAGCTGCCAACCATGTCTCCGCTTATCTTCACGCTTCCAAAACGACTAGTCGTTTCGCCTTCTAGTATTCTCCCTCACGCCACTGGCACACGCAGAACACCTGCATCAACAAGGCCGCTGACACTGCGTTCCAAAATGTCCTCCGACTCTGCCTCATCATCTTTGACTCACTCCATCACTCTCCCGTGTCAACTCACCCAACCCGTCCATATCGTCGCTGCTCCTGGCCTCTCCGAATCCGAGTTCAGGCGAGTTTTACAAACTTTTACAAATATGTTTGTGCGGATTATATGCTTATACTTGGTGGGTTTTGGCAGGAATGCTGTAGAATCAAGTTTGTTCAAGCAATGGTTGAAGAATATGCAAAGCCAAACTGGAATTTTAGCCAACGGTGATATGCTTCTAAAACAAGTACTCATCCAGGTCAAATTAAATTTTATTTTATTTTTTTTTAACGAAGGAATGCATTTCTTATAGTTGATTGGGGGATTTGGTGAAATGGGTATGCATGATAAGTTTCATTGATTGCAGGGTTTGATTTATTGTTGTGTTGTATTGTCAAAGATTTAATCTTGGTTTTGGGATTGGGGGGAAAAGGGCAAAATGCCAAGTGCGGTAGAGAATTTTTTAAATTTCTCTTTTGGTGAGTTAGAAGCAAAGTGAATAGAAGACTAGAGGAAGAAAGAAATGCTGAAATAGGTAGTGGTAACTATTCCAAATCTCTCCAAAACTGGAGAAATTTGGAGAATTAAATGATAAAAGTGTGATTGTTATAAGATTATATATTATGTATTACTAAGTATTTTTCTATTTACCTCTTCACTTTTCCTAATAGCAAACTTAGAAACAAGACTTGGAACTTCACTAATTATTCCTCTTCTTTCCTCTTGTAATTTAGATTGTAAACCACACTTAAAGTTCATTTGTTCTTTGTTTAGAATAGATAAATATCATAAAATTGATTGGATGGTAACTTTAACAGACTGTCTGTATCAGGTTTCAGCCGGCAAAATATTATGTTGCTTAGCTGAATCTAAGCTGTAAGCTGTTGTGATTTGTGGTACAAACTTTCAATGTATGTATGCAGAAATATATTGTTTGATTTTTACATTCTGCCCTATGACATATGTTCCTTTGCCAGTTGTTCACTTCTTGGGCTAAAATAAAAGTAATTTTCATTGAAGTTTTGATCATGGGCAAGAAGGAAATTCCAGTAATAGTTTGTATCTTCATCTTCATGGAAGCATGCTGTGTATTTTATTGATACGCATTCATGTTGACAGCTTGTTGGTGGCAGGGAGTGGATATGTTTGGGAAGGGCGTTGGATTTCTAAAATTTAAAGCAGATATTTTTAATAAGGAGACAGGAAAAAAGGTATCTGATCATCTTCATCTTTGAGCTAAATATATTTATCATTGACTCTATTTGGTTGAAGTGTGATGTCTTTTATAAAGAAACTGTATTGTGAGTGTACAATATAATGTCTGTGAATTGTGAAGTCACTTTCTTTTGGGCCAGGTGAACATGTTGCTTTGTATGTCTCACCAAACCGTATATACATTGATCCCAACGTGGTAATTTTCTTGCTATAACTTCTTTCAATATGATCTAATACATGCTTAGGTTCCAGGTATAGTATTCGCACGAGGACCAGCTGTAGCAGTTTTGATTCTCTTAGACTCAGATGGCGAGACTTATGCCATTCTAACAGAACAGGTATTATTATAGAGATAATTATAGATTAGATTAATAAGATGTCTCTTATCAGAACAAATAAGAATAAAGAATATCTGTGTTTAAACTGCTTGTTTACCTGTCCTCATATGATTCCTTCCATGTCTAAGGTTAGGGTTCCCACTGGGAGGGTAATATTGGAATTGCCTGCTGGTATGCTGGATGATGACAAGGGGGATTTTGTTGGCACAGCAGTTCGTGAGGTCTCTCTCTCTGTCTCTCTCTCTCTTTTTATGCTACAGAGGAATATTTAGTAATTACATCCTCTGTTATATCCATGGTTTGGTGGCCTTTTTATCATTTTTGACTCTCACTCTGTACTTTTGGACTTGATTCTTCTAATTTAACCATCATTGTCCAGCAACCTGAACCTTTGCCTTAAATAACTATCGTTTCCTTTCTTGCTAGTTGAAATTGTTCCAATAATTCTTTTTGACATTTATTTTTCATGATCATGTTCTTCATTCTTTTTTTCTTAGTGATTGTTTTGTATCTACATCAATCCATCAGCTATAAAACATGGCTGATGATTGTGATTTTGTGGTCACTGAAACTAATTTAGCAGGAGTCTTGACGGTATATGACTGAGACTTGACAGTATGACAGGTTGAGGAAGAGATTGGCATTCACTTAAATCTTGAAGACATGTTTGACCTCACAGCCTTCCTGGACCCATCTACCGGACGCAGAGTTTTTCCTTCTCCGGTTAGTTCCTTACTTTTCCTTGTTCCTTTTCTAGGAAACCACTAATAGTAATTTGTGTTTATAGCAGGAGATCGACCACTACCTTTCTTAGATTCAGTTTGTCATTGGGGAAATTTTTGATTCTTCAAGCTATAAGATCATATAATTCCTTTTCGTCCTTTCTTCTCTTTTATTTTTTCCCCTGTTTTGGGATCATCTTTGTACTAAGTCAACTCTAAAATAGTATGATATCTGCCATTCTTAGATTTAGTTCTTTATGTTAGGTTGTTTAGTTCTAAGAGCAACTAAGATTACAACTAAAATAGTTGTTTAGTTCTATTATGTTATGAAAGTTTGGACTGTTGGTGTAAAGATATTATTAATCCCGTGAGTTGGTGGAAACTGGCAAGTTAAGTCTAATTGGGCAGAAATATTTATGATTTGTGAACTGGGTACTTAATCGGGTTATAAGCCTTTTGTATCTAGTGGGAACTTATCCAGGATTAGATGGTGCCAAATTCATTTCCTGATAGTTCCAACGATATCTACTTTATTCTTTTCATCTTAGTAGTAAAGTTAATTATTTCTTATTTTCCCATGGTTAGGGAGGCTGCGATGAAGAAATTAGCCTGTTTCTGTACAGGGGGAGTGTTGACAAAGAAATCATCACACAGTTGCAAGGAAAGGAAACGGGTCTTCGTGATCATGGTGAGCTGATTAAGGTTCGTGTCATTCCTTATCAGGAACTCTGGCGCATGACAGCTGATGCGAAGGTGCTAATGGCCATTGCTCTCTATGAGATGGCCAACAGAGAAGGGCTATTGCCAATGAAGACCTAATCTGCAAATTTTTTATCTGCCACTAAAACAGTTTACTTGTAAGTTTAGCTGATTCTCACATAACGTCATATGGGATTTTTTGGCCACTAAAATTCATTTTAGATTCTTAGCGTGCTCTTTTTTTTCTTTTTTTTGGGAAGAGAAATATTCTGAGACGAAATGTCAATGTGAATAATGTGTTTCCAGCAAACTGCAAAGTAGCAAATATTAAATTATTCTAAGCTAGAATATAAGGCAACCCTATTTTTTTCCCTTCAACAGGAGGGAAAAATGGTCAAAGACTAAGATGTGAGTGGACACACTAAACCAAATTAAGATTTATCAGGGAAGAGAATCGGACGCAACTTTAAGATCGACAATAAAGTTGCAAAAGCACAAAAGCAGTTGATGCAAACGAAACCGTAATGCCCATAGCAGTAGCCTGCGAGACATATCGTGGTCGATTGTCCCTGTGCTGGTAAACTTGTGCTACCGATAGCTGTCCGCCGCTTACTTTCCTGGACTGTATTACAAAAATTGCCTCTGAAAAAAATAAAAATAAAAACTCTAGATGCTCAGTTCTCAACTAAGCAAGACTACAGCCGTAACACTAGCATTGATAGGCCTCCAATTCATTTTACTTATGTGAGACGTAAGAAGAGGCTAGAAAATGGGTTGTTAAGTGCGAGCAGGTGAACAAATTGGCATTTTGGTATTTGTCAGGAAAAGGGTGGTGAAACTTTTGGTAAAGACTTAAAATTCAGTTAGGCTGGCAGGGGCTGAAGGAGAATGTTAGTATGTATTATCTTTTTGTAGAACGGGAAAAGAGGAGAGCAAAGAGGGCCATGTTGATCAGGCTCTAAGAAAAGGGAGAGTGCCAGGTCTCTCGAATACTTGGCGTGTTTTATATTCCTAAAGGAAATAATACAAAATATTCAATCCATAGAGATCTATCTGTCTCCATTCTTCTTTTCTGGTTCTATCATTTTGGTATCAAAGCATAAGATCTGGCCATTGGGGAAGAAGATAGAAGTGAGAATGGATTCAATTGAGGAGAGAATGGTCTCAGTCCAGAGAGAGATGCAACAAGAATTTGGAGTGATGGGGGGTGATTTGCAGAAAATTCCAACACTTGAGAAAAACGTCGACTTAGTTCTAGAAAGAATGGAGTAGTTGATAGTTACCCATAAGGAATTGAAACGAACGGAGGTGGATTTGAACCAGAAGTAGCAGTAGAAGAGATCCAGTTGCAACCAACAAAGAATAGTGGTGGACGGGGCAAACGTAGTGGGAGTAGCCATCAATCCAACTTTCGAAACGAGAACCGACTCCAACGATTGGAATGTCGATTTTCAAAGGTGATAATCCTGATGGATGGGGTGTAACATCTGGCCCGTATGTGGCACTTCGTGGTCTTGCATGTGGCACTTTGTACTATATGTGACACTTTGCGGTCCTCATAAACCTTCAAGAGGTGGCCCTCACACAGTCTCAAGCGGTGGCCTCTATGCGCGCCTTCGAGAGGTGGCCCTCATGGGTACGCAAAGCCCAATACCTCGGTCCACTGTTGGATATTATCCGTTTTGGACACACAGTCCATCACGGTTTTACTTTCGGACTTTGCAACCCAAAAGGCCTCCAACAGCTTAAGGAGCTCACAAGGTATTTAAGCACATATCACATCATATTCCCAAGCGATGTGGGATATTACATTCACCCCCCCTCAGGAATCAAGCGACCTCGCTTGATTGGGCTTATATGCTCTGGGTGACATCTCACACTTCTGGTTGGGTTAAGCTCTGATACCATTTGTAACATCCTAGCCCGCATGTGGCACTTCGTGGTCTCGCATATGGCACTTTGCACTATGTGTGACACTTTGCGGTCCCTATAAACCTTCAAGAGGTGGCTCCCATACAGTCTCAAGCGGTGGCCTCCATGCGCGCCTTCGAGAGGTGGCCCCCATGGGTACGCAAAGCCCAATACCTCGGCCCACTGTTGGACATTATCCGCTTTGGACACACAGTCCATCACGATTTTGCTTTCGGGCTTTGCAACCCAAAAGGCCTCCAACAGCTTAAGAAGCTCACAAGGTATTTAAACACATATCACATCATATTTCCAAGCGATGTGGGATGTTACATGGGGTTTCTGAGCTAAGAGGTTCTTTTCTATGAATCGGATAATTGAGATGGACCGTTTGGATGCCGCGATTGTGAGTCTCGATTGTGAGGATTTGTCATGGTTTAAGTGGGAAGATAGAAGAAGAGCCATCCAGAGTTGGGAGGAGTTCAAGCTGTTCTTGTTGAAAAGATTCAGACAGTCATAGGAAGGTTCGTTGTATGAGCAATTTCTAGCTCTTAAACAAGATGGGAATATGCAAGACTATCGCTGAATTCGATTGTAGGTTTGACAGCTTCCAAAACTATGAAATTAAATGGGAGGAACGGACAAAAGAAGGGAGTGATCATGATCGATCATGGGGCGATCCATAAATTTATTTTTGCAAATGTTAAACAGCCAAAGTTGCCTGGGTCACAAAAGGAGAGTTATGGGGTTCTCATGGTGTAACGCTCCAAAATTTGAAATATTAATAATATTGTTTTAATGGAGAAAGGGTGTTTCACTACTTTTGTAAGTTTATAATTTTCTTTTAGATTAGATTGATATTAAAGTGATATTCCTAATTAAAATAGGAAATAAGGTGTATAATTGCTGTCCTAGCAATATTAGGATTATGCTTAAGAGACCTTTATAAATAGTTGCTAAAGTTTTATATATTGTATTTCTTTGAGAGACTCTCAGGAGATTAGAGTTAAACTCTCATGTGTATTTGGGTATCAGTTTAAGATATCAAGATTTATGATTAGCATTATTAGGAACTATGTTTTTACAAAGATAGTTTTATGATAACAGATATACGAAGTACTTCTAAGATCATATCTGTTATATTACCTTAAAGTTCAATATAGTCTTTTAAATGTTAAAATGAACATGTCAATAATTTTATTAAAATTTGTTTCATCGAAAAACTTTTATATTCTATTTTATATGAATTTTCAAAGATGGCTTTGAAACCCTGGAATTTACTGCTTCCAATGGGATGTTAGAGTTGCTAACTTTATTTGCAATACTTAAACTTCTAAAAAAATTATGAAATTTGGCAAATTTATTATTTGACATGTCTAGTTTGATACTATAAAGTTTCATGATTTTATGATGATCGTATGATTTATTATGAATTTTTAAAGTGAGGGACGTTGGTTTTGAAATCTGCCAGCCCTAAAACATAAATTATTTGAAGGCGTATTTAATTTTGAAATGTTCTTAAATTTTACATGTTTAATCGTCTATATGTCTACCATGTCTCTGTAAATTCCTAAGTCGATCTAGTGAGTAGTTATTTATGAAAAATTAGAAAGGTGACTGTTCAGTTTTAGAATTGATATATCGATTGAGTAATGATGCTTCGATATGAGTTTGCAAGGAGCCAAGTAAACAAGACTTTAACTGGATCATAATAAACATTTTTTTTCATGGCTGAAAAATCGAAAAAGTGTGATTGTTTAGTTTTGCTAATATATCGATTAAAGAATGATGCTTTGATATGAGTTTGTAAGGAGGCAAGCAAACTAGACTTTAATTGGATGATAATAAACATTTTTTTTTACATAACTAAAACGCGCCCCAATGCAAAAATTCTATAGTCAACAAAGGATGAAATTTTTAAGCTCTATCAGAAGGGTTTAAACCTAAGACCTCGACTCAACCAAGCAGCAAGTCTCAAGCACAATACTATTTGGGCTGCCTCTTAGGGGCGATCATAATAAACATATTGTTATGAATTTTAATGGTGAAAATAACCCCAAACACTTAATCCCTTAGATTAGAGATTAATCATAACACACACAAAGAAAGAAATAGAAGAACATAACAAACGAGATTTAACGTAGTTCGATTGTATAAAAGCCTACTTCCACAAGAAACTACTTTCAAAGTTTTCACTACAGATAATAGAGAATTACACCCGTCTTGCACTCAATTATAGCCAAGAAACACTCTCTCTCTCACACCCAAGTCTCAAGAATCCTTGTGTACATATTTTTTTCTCTTGGATTGTACACACCCAAGTCCTAACCAACACAGACCTAGCCATCACCCTTCAAGACCTAATTTTATCTGTCAAGTCTAGAATAAATCCTAGGAGAGCATGTGACTACCACTCAATTATTTAATATATATATATATATATAGCCTAAAACAGCCCATATATATTAAATAATATCCAGCTTTATACTCAACCCATATAACATTAATATAACAGCCCAGTTTAGCCTCATATCGTGCTAATACAAAGGCCCACTCCAGCCCATAAACATGTTATAAATAACAGCCCATATGTCTTAATTAATAGCCATGTAACAATTCTCCACTTTGGATGTTAATTAAACTTTATCCATAGCACCTCCAGTAGTTTCATAGCCCTCTTGGGGCCTAATTGCTCTTAACTTGAATTAAGTTCAAGCATTGCTTGAACTTTGATGTCGAAAGTGCCCTAGTTAACATGTCTATCGCATTTTCTTTTGTAGAAATCTTTACTACATTAACCACCTTTCGAGTGACTATGTCTAGAATGAAATGGAGACGAACATCAATATGCTTGGTTCCTCCGTGATAAACTTGGTTCTTTGACAAGTGAATCGCACTTTGACTATTACAATAAACACTTGGAGTTAATTGTCCTCCTCTTATCTCATTAACCAGCCTTTGCAACCACATTGCCTCCTTTATAGCTTCAATACAAGTTATATACTTTGCTTCTGTTGTAGACAAGGCAACACTAGTTGTAGTGCTGCTTTCCAACTCACTATATTGTTTCCAAGTTGGAAAACATAGCCTGTAAATGATTTTCTAAAGTCTAAGTCACCAGTATAGTTTGAATCCATAAAACCAACAAATTGTTCTTTATCAGACCTCACACCCACCGTAGAGCAAACCCACTGAGCTAGTTCCCATCAAGTATCGTAACACCCATTTGATTGCTTCCCAATGCATTTTTCCCAGATTAGCCTATACGGACTAACCACACTCACAACATGACTTAAATCAGGTCGCGAGTACACCATAGCGTACATTAGGCACCCAATAGCACTTGAATAAGGAATCCTCAACATATTCTTCTCTTCTTCCTCGGTTTTTAGTAATTGTTAATGAGATAGTTTAAAATGTTAGGCCAATGGAGTTTGTCATAGGCTTAGATGTGTCCATCCCAAACCTTTTTAGGACCCGCTTTACATAGCCTTGTTTTGAAAGGAACAAAGCACCAGCCTTCCTATTCCTTTGAATCTCCATCCCTAGGATTCTTCTAACTACTCCAAGAACCTTCATCTCAAATTTGCCTTGAAGTTGTTCTTTGATCCTATTTACTTCTTTCATCTCTTTACTAGCAATCAATATATCATCTATATATAGCAACAAGTAGATATATGTCTCATTAATAAGCTTCTTGAAGTGAACACAACTGTCATGATTACTCCTTTCAAAATCAATTCTGAGCATAAATTCATCAAACTGTTTGTACCATTATCGATGTGATTGTTTGAGACCATGTAAAGACTTCTTAAATAGGCACATCTGATCTTCCTTTCCCTTTACTTTGTAACTTTGGGGTTGATCCATGTAAATGTGTTCTTCCAGTTTTCCATGAAAAAACACCATCTTCACATCCATTTTCTGGAGCTTCAAGTCCAAATTTGCCACCGAAGTCAATAAGACGCTTATAAAAGTATGTTTTACCACTGGAGAGAATATTTCATTGCAATTAACTCTCTTCTATTGAGTGAAACCTTTTGCTACCAATCTATCTTTGTACCTGACTTTCTTCACTCCAGGGATCCCCTCATTTCTTTTGTAAAAACATTTACAGCCTATAATTCGTTAACCTTTCAGTTTGTCAACAAGTATCCAAGTCTTCTTTTTCTCTAGAGATGGCATCTCCTCCTCCATGGCTTGACTCCATCGTTCACTCTCTTCCCCTTCAATGGCATCTTTAACATTCCTTAGCTTAGAATCTCCAAAGTCTTCCATCATTGATAAAGCAAACGACACCAAGTCACTGAAACATATATCAATGGAGGTTTTACTTGTCTTCTTGGCCTGCCAGTTGCCACACTGTACTTATCCGCATGACTTAATTATGGATCTATCTCGCGACTGCCTTTGCTAGTTGTTGGGAAGTGTTGATTCTTCTGGTGGCTTTTCCTCTTTTAAATTATCACTATTAGTCTCCATCTTGATTTGCTCCACCTCGAACTCTAACCTTTTTGTACTAGCCGTGCATTCTAAATCTTTAGGATTTGTTTTAATAGTTAACCTGTACATCTTTATCTCCTTAAAGGTAACATCACGACTCATGAACATCTTTACTCCACTTTCTTCAAGACTCAACAATTTGTACCTCTTTTGGATATCCTAAGAAAATATACTTCCTGGCTCTAGGTTCTAACTTGCCTTGTTTCACTTGTGCATAAGTTAAACATCCAAATACTCTCAAGTTTCCATAATCTATTAGGTGTCTTAACCACTTCTCCGTTGGGGTCCTAAAATCAATAGTCGTTGAGGGACATTTATTTATTAAATAACATGCAGTTATAACTGTTTCAGCTCAAAAAGTCTTGGGAAGTCCTGAAGACGCTAACATGCACCTCATCCGCTCTAAAAGAGTCATGTTTTTCCTTTCTGCAAGACCGTTTTGCTACAGTGTCCCCCTCACTGATAAATGTCTAGCTATCCATGCTAGCTTAAAGTGTCCATTAAAGATGTCTGCACAAAACTCTAGCCCATTGTCAGTCCTCAACTTTTTTATTTTTTGTCTGGTTTGATTCTCCATCAAAGCTTTCCATTCTTTGAACTTTCCGAAAGCTCTAATTCTTTTGTTTAAGTATGTAAACCCAAACCCTTCTAGAGTAGTCATCCACTAATGAGAGAAAGTACTTACCACCATCATGTGGTATGACTCTGCTGGGCCCCCAAAAATCTGAATGTATATAGTCCATGATACCTCTAGTTTTATGGATCCCTTAACCAAATTTGATTCTTGCTAGCTTGTCATATACACAGTCTTTGCAGAATTTTAGGTTGGTAAATCTTTCCCCTCCCAAAAGCTCTTGCTTCCCTAGTTCAATAAGCCCCTTTCACTAATGTGGCCAAGTCTCCTATGCCATAGTTGAGACTTCTCTGTTGCTACTCCACTTGCTATCATTGCCTCGCCTGTTAGCATCTTTCCATGTAGCACATAAAAGCCTCTTAGGTCCTCTTCATGACTACTAGTGAACCCTTGGAAATCTTCAACACTCCACCTTAAACTGTAAGACTACAACCATTAATGCTGAAGGTTCTAAGTGAAATCAGATTTCACTTTAGTTTTGGTACAATCGCACATCATAGAGCACTTTCTCCATTCCATCTTCTAGCTTGATCCTTTCTGAGCCATCCCTTTGATAGCATATGTCTTGTTATTCCCTAATAAAACTTATTCTCCATCGATCCTTTTAAAGGTAATATGCCAATCTTTATTTGAAAACATGTAATGAGAACACCCAGAATCAAGTATCCATTCCTCTTGAGTGTTGTCTCTTGAAATTGAGAAAACGTCTGCACTTTCATAGCCCTTAAAAGCTACATCTGATCTCCATCATCGGCTTTCTTTCCGTTTGGCTTCTTCTTCCTTTCAGGGCAGTCTTTCTTGAAATGTCCTTTTTTATGGCAAAAATAGCATTTTTCCTTGAATCTCGACTTGGACCTTGACTTGCCTCGATTCTTGTTGTCTCGTGTTTCGGATCTTCAAGCTTCACTTTTCTTTCGTTCCTTGCTTCCAGCCTTAACTCGTACTCTTTGGACCGAACAGTCAATTCCAACTTTTCTAAAGTTATGGTCTCTCGACTGTACCTAATTGTATCCTTCAGTTGGTTGTAGGCCAACAACAATGAATTCAGCAAAACCATCGCTTGATTTTCGTCATTGATTTTCTCGCCCACGTTCTCCAAATCAATCACCAATTTATTGAAGTAATCGGGATTGTCATCAAGGCTTTTATCATCATCCATCTTGAATCCAAAAAAGTTGATCTTCAAATAAATCCAATTTGTTAACGATTTTGTCATATAAAGACTCTCCAACTTTAGCCACATCCCGGCTGCAATCGTCTCTTTCTTTAACTTTCAAAGAATGTTGTCACCTAAGTACAGTATCATAGTGCGATAGGTTGTTTCCATCATCTCAACTTTTTTCAGCATCTGTCAAGTGTTCGACAAGTTCTTCTCTCCTTGTAAGGCTTGTGCAGTAGTCTATTGAACCAAAATTACCTTCATTCGCGTCCTCCATATGCCAAAATTGTCTTTTCCTTTGAAATGATCGATCTCAAATTTAGTCACCATCTTCAACCTCACTCTGATACCACTGGTTATGAATTTTAATTACGAAAATAACCACACACATTTAATCCCTTATATTAGAGATTAATCACAACACACACAAAGAAAGAAACAGAAGAAAATAACACACGAGATTTAACGTGATTCGAATGTATAAAAGCTTACGTCCAGGGGAAATTACTTTCAAGGTTTTCACTATGAATAAAAGAGAATTACACCCTCCTTGCACTCAGTTATAACCAAGAAATACTTTTTCTCTTACACCCAAGTCCCAAGAATCATTATGTATAGATTTTTCTTTTGGATAGTACACATCCAAGTCCTAACCAACACAACCCTAGCTATCACCGTTCAAGACTTGATTTTTGATCTATCAAGTCTAGTATAAACCTTAAGAGAGCATGTTACTACCACTCAATTACTTAATATATATACACATAACCCAAAACAACCCATATATATTAAGTAATATCTAGCTTTATGCTCAACCCATGTAACATTAATATAACAGCCTAGTCTAGCCTTATATCACATTAACATAAAAGTCCAATCCTGCACATAAACATGTTATAAACAACAACCCATATGTCTTAATTAACAGCCGTATAACACATGTATATGTGTTTTCTAAAGTGTTTCATGAAATTATTTTCCTTCATATGAAAGCACGTTTTGCTAAGTATATGAAATTGTTTTTGCATATATATTACTATATGTGTTAAGTATGTAACACATTGTTATGCTCGATTTTGATGTGAATTGTTTTGCTACTGTCACATGTATCATGTGCATTGAGCATGTGCCATAACTTATGTATTATTTGACATTGATTATATTTTTTCGAAAAATGTTTAGGAATGTGATTCATGCCTTATGAAGGAAAACTTAATTTGCATGTGCTTTGTGAATGCCTATGTGTCATGTGGAGCCATGTATATAATATATCATCGAAACATCACGAACAAGTGATATCACTAACGGCGATAGGTAACAATTGACGAGTTGCTCAAAGGTTATGTCACTGATGACAATAGGTAACGAATGACTAGTGATTAATAAGGTATATCATTGATGACGGTACGTAACGGATAGTATATTCCTTTAAAAGTGATTTAGTGAAAAGTATGTCGTTAATGATGGCATGTAACGAATGACATACTTAAGTGTGTTGAGTGGAAGTCCCTACTTTTTATAATTGAACTATTCCCATTTTTAGCATGCTTGCATTATATTATGATAAGTGCTTGTGTATGCATTTTCTATTTGAAAAACTAGCTTTCTACTGAGTTATTTACTCATTCTAGTTTATTGTGATTCTCGTATTCCAAGTGTAATCAAGTGTTCTACAAAGATAAAAGATAAGAATATTAGTGGATCTTGACAATAAGGCTTCCGCGGTTTCCATGGTTCTAATTAATATATAAGGGTTGCATTTGTATCTTTGTAGTTATGTAAGAGTTAAGATAATTGTTTCATAGTGTAGCAAGGTGAATTTTTTGTAATTGAAAGTTTATGTTCTGCAAGTTTGGTTTTGTTTTTGTAATATCACTCCTCTAACCTTTTCGGATTTGGTGTGTGACACATGGGTACTGGTCTTTTGGTCCTTCGCCAAAGAGGTTTATAGGGGAGTTGTTCTTACTTTACGAGAGGTGGAAATTGTGGAAGATTTCTTACCATTGGAGTTAAGCAGTTTCGATGTGATCCTAGGCATGCAGTGGTTGTTGGAATCTCTCTAGGGAATGCATGTGAATTGGAAAACATTAAACATGAAGTTCAAATTTGGGGAGATTCAAGAGACTTTACAAAGAGGTCCGAGTCTTTGTAAGCCATTGGTGTCATTGAAAGCCATGTTACGTGCACTTAAGCATGAAGGACAAGGATTAATGTTGGAGTTGGATAATTTGGTGGTGGATGAGGTGACCATAAGGAGTAAGGTTGCAACCATGGTGGAGGAGATCTTACAAAAATACCGATATGTTGCCCTACCAGGGGAGTTACCTCCCAAGCAAGATAGAAAGCATGCTATTCATCTCAATGAGAGGCTAGCACTAATGAATGCTCACCCATGCCGGTATTCCCATAAGTGCAAGAGGATAAAATTGAACGATTTGTAAAGGAGACGCTAGCTACTATAATAATTCAACTAAGAACCAACTGGTTCTCAAGTCCAGTGTTGACAATTAAAAAAAAAGAAAAAGAAGAAAGTTGGAGGTTTAGCCAGGATTATCGTGCTCTAAAGAAGGAAACGATACCCCATAAATTTCCTATACCGGTTGTCAACGAGCGTTGCATGAATTACATTATGCACAAATTTTTTCCAAGCATGACTTGAAGCCTGGTTACCATCAAATCCGAGACGTTTGTCAAAAGGATATGTCTCAGAAAGTCTTTCGCACACATGATGGCCATTATGAATTCTTGGTCATTGCAACCTCATAAGTGGACATTTGGGAACATTTAAAACTTATAAAAGGCCAGGCGCTGACTTGTATTTGGTGCGTCTGAAGCAGGATGCTACTAATTTTAATCAAAGCTGTGAAGTTTGTCTAGCGAACAAATAAATTTATATCTCACCAGCAAAGTTGCTAAAACCTATTCCATTACCCAAGCAGGTGTGGGATAATATCACTATGAATATCATTACGGGTCTTACTAAATCCGAGGGATGGGATACCATATTGGTGGTGGTTCACAAACCCAGCAAGTATGCACATTTCCTAGCTTCAAGACATCCACTTAATGCATAGACAATTGCTGGTGTGTTTTTTAAGGAGATGGTGCATTTACATGGCGTCCCCCTTACTCCATCATCTCTGACCGAGATAAGGTTTTCTTGAGTCTTTTTTGGATTGAACTCTTTAAACTTCAAGGAACTACTCTTAAAAGAAGCACTGCCTACCATCCACAAATGGACGAGCTGTCCGAGGTTGTCAACCAACGCATAGAAACATATCTACACTGTTTTGCTTCTCACAAGCCTAAGCAATGGGCTAGGTGGCTACCATGGTTTGAGTATTGGTATAACACCTCCATCCACACTTCAGCTTCAGCAAATTCAACTCTATTTTCCTTGTTGTATGAACATGATTCATCACCGATAGTCCACTATGAATTGGGATCTACTACAGTTTCGACGGTTAAGCAGATTTTGGAGGACTGGGATGCTATGTTAGATGACTTGAAGATGCATTTGGCAAGGGCTCAACTAAAAATGAAAACCATAGTTGATGGAAAAAGAAGAGGAGTTCGCTATTGGGTTGGTAACATGATTTTTCTCAAAATCCGACCATATTGCCAACAATCCTTAGCTCGTAGACGCAATGAGAAGTTGGCTCCTCGCTACTACGGTCCTTATAACATGTTGGAACGCATTGGCTGTTGCTTACAGGTCAAAGCTGCCAGCATCTACATCCATCCATCCACCTTCTTTTTCATGTTTCTCAACTCCGCCGGGCTATTGGTGTGACAAACTCTTCTATCCAGTTGTCTACCAACCTCTCTTTAGAATTGGAATTAAGGGTGGAACCTGCTACTATCCTAGAAATACGTCCTGGAGCTGCTGGAACCCCTGGATGTTTGAAAGTTCTTATTCAATAGGACACCCATGCGTATGGTGCTACTTGGGAGTTCTTTGATGTGATAATACATCAATTTCCCACTTTCCACCTTGAGGACAAGGTGAAATCTTGGGCGAGGGCTATGAACAGGCCTCCAATCCATTTTACTTATGTGAGACGTCAGACAAGACCCTAAAACAGGTTGTTAACTGTAGGCGGGTGAACATATTGGCATTTCCGCAGTTGTTAGGACAAGGCTGGGAAAGGTTCTAGTAGAGACTTGAAATTTAGTTGGCCTGTTAGGGGATGAATGGGAATGTTACTCTGTATTTTGTTTTTGTAGAAAGTTAAAGGAGGGGAGTAAAAGGAGTCATGTCGATTAGGCTCTAAGAAAAGGGAAAAGGAAGAGTGCCAGGTCTCTAGAATACCCGGTGTGTTCTATCTTTTTAAAGGAAGTAACACAGAATATCCAATCCATATAGATCTATTTGTCTCTATTCTTCTTTTCTGGTTCTATAACACCAGCAGAATACTAAAGAAAATATCCAACTTAATATTTCATCAGTTTCCTTGCCCAAATTAACGCAACTACAAAGAAAAGACTTGGCTCATTTTCTTTGTTAAATAAATTGTTTACCTCTGTTGTTGAATGCCTGAATACAAGTAAATGATCATGAAAACAATCCTCAAAAGGTGGACAAGACACTTGTAGCTTAGCTTTACTAAACTCATCTAAGTACATTAGACTTTGCTGGGGACAAAATCACCGTTAGTTGACTCCCAGATGGTGGTTCCATCACACAAACAAACTTTTTTGTAGTTTTCACCAACCCCCGCACTTCTAGCAATTACCGCTGCTGTGACACCTGAATCTGATTTATCTGCAGTTCCATATACCACAATGGATCGCCCTATCAGATCTGCAACTCTCAGCTTTTCTTTGATGCCCGAGAAAAAGGCATCCCCTTTGTCATCAACATCTAATGTTCCCAGGTCGCCAAGTGGCTAGAATTGAGAAACCCAGTTAGAAAATGCAATTATAATATCACTCATGAAGACAGAACCAATGACCACCAAGGCATTAAAAGATTAAAATATTAAGATGACTGGACATACAACTACCAATGAGTAATAAAGTGTAAATTGCAACAAACAATTCAATAGCGACAAATAGTTGGCATAGACTTGTGGCAGTCTGGGACATTCTTCACCATTTTGGAGAACTGGAGTTTTAGAAGTTCAGATTGAACTTGCCAAAGTATATACTAGCGTACCGGTCAAATATTGCTCTATTGCCATTAAATTTATCAATCATAGAAGCAACATGAGAGCAAGATGATATGACAAAGCAACCAGGTTTAGCACAAGCAGTCAATAGCCATCATAATAAATGAATTTATTATTTCTCTGCATTATCAACAACTTCTATTATGAAGATCGATAACCTCAGCAGTAACATAACCCAGAAAAACACCGTAACCTTTTTAAGGGTATAGCTAAATACCTCAGATAACTGATAACGAGGGAAACCTCCATGGATCATCCACAGAAAACAGTTTAATTCCGACAAGATTATGATTTTCATATAAGCAACAGTTGTGTGACAACAATTGGGCATTTCACATTGTATTAAGTATCAAGAAGCCATTAACTCAGTGACTATGGTCAATCAGGGTTTTGTTTTAAATTCTTATAAATGATCTTAACCATTCAACAATAATAAAAAAATAATAGTACTTAGAAATTGAGATGACTAGTATCATTTTGTGATTATTGAACTTTCAAAGGAACACAATACTGAAAGTAGACAAGTAGGTTGAAGCAAACCTCTTTAGAAGTTCCTTCACTGGTTGGATTATACACTTTTCCAGTACTTGCTGCACGTTTTGTCAGATCACCATATTCATTTATAGACCAACCATGTTTTCCAGGTGACAAGCCACTAAAGTTTCCTTCAATCCTAGCCAATTCCATATTCACTTGAGCCAAGCGAACCACACCAAAAATCTGGGGACCTTTGAATTCAGCAACAGCAGCAGACACTAGAAAATCTAGAGAAAAGAGCACAGATAAATTACTTTAGAAACATAACTATCTTCTGTCAGGACAACCATATAGATTATGATTAGACGATTGTTGCTTATCCCCAAAAAATAAAGACAGAATATACTAAGTGTCCAAGTTCCCTTAATCATGTGAGAATAACTTTTCTTTTTCCTTTTTGGTGTGCAATGCAAAGACAGCGGAGAATTAAAAAATAAGTCTTCAGCAAATTCATTAGTTGATCCCCAGTTCTGAATGACAAAGGCCTTTGTTCCTTCCATTTTTAAGCAACCAAATTACAAAGGTGGCATTAGGAGGATAGTTCGTGAGCAATCCTGTATAAAAAAAGATATGGGGAACAGTATTATTCAGATCCCCATTTCCCAACCATATATACAATTTGCATCATTCAGACTATATAATTCTACGCACATGATAATTCATGAGTGACCATATATTATGACAGCACAAAAATTATGAGAAATTCTCCGTTACCAGCACAAACCAAGTAAAATCAGACTAAAACAAGTGCAACAGTCTACAACATTCTGCTAACTCAGTCCCAAAGCAATAATTAACTGAGAAGCGGTAAAAATTTCCAAACAGAGAAAACTTTAATCACATTAATAGACTAACAGAAATTTGCATGACCAACCTTCGGGTACGCCTTGGCCAATTAACCTGGCTTTTCTTCCTGTTTGCTCCAAAGCTTCAGTCATGGACTTCACAGGTGAAGAACCCAAAATCCTCACAATTTGATTACTCAAGTCCACCTCAACATTCTTCACTCCTAAAATATTTGTCAAAATAAATGAAAAGGACACAAATACTTATAACATAACAAAATTAATTAAAGGCTCCATTATTTTTTTAATAGGAGTGTTTCATCAGTTGGAAATTGCCTACCATTAACAGTCTGTAGCTTATTCTTGACAGCATTAACACAACCCTCACACTTCATATCCACCATGTATTCTGTCTGATAATAATTTCCGACATAAAGCATATTAGAAATATAAAAAATAATCCCAATAAAACAAATCAAATTCAGCTCAATTGAGCTATCATCAATTATAAAACAACCATAATCTGAATAACCAAGAACCCATTTATTAACCAATACTTCAATAACATAGATCAAAATAAAATAAAGAATTGACTCACCAGTAGCTCAGGCAAGACCTGATCCTCCTGCAAATCCAAGAATAAATAAAATTTCATGATTAAAAATTCGATCTTTACCATAACAAATAAAAAATTTTGTCATAAAAATAAATGGGTAATATTAAAAAAGCTTAAAAATTGAACCTGGGAGATGAGTTTATGATCAGACGAGGGAGCATCCATGTGAAGAGCAGAAGGTGGGTTTGTGAAGTTTTTGACAAGAGGCAATCTATTTAGAGAGAGAAGTGAAAGAGATTGTGAAGATAATGAGGAGAGATTTTGGGGTTTGGTTTGAGGAGATTTTGAAGAAGAAGAAGAAGAAGAAGAGGCGTGAGAAGAGAAAGCAAAGGCAGCTATGGCTGTTGCTGAAGTCGTTGCTGCTGCTGTAGCCACTGAAATCAAAAACCCCATTTTTAAGTTATTTTTTAAAGTTTCGTTTTTGGTCCAGTTATGACTAGAACTGCCCGCGCTGGCTTGTCTACTCTTACTAGTAATTTCTGGACGTTCCACGCCGCAGGGAACCCCGAAGGTCATTTGTCATAATTAAAATATTAAAAATTACATTTAAATTTTAGATATTTGAGTGTATATGAAAAGTATGAGCATGTAAAATTTAAATTCTGATAGTTTATATAATTTCAAAATGATTATTTCATGTATGTAATTGAATTTTCTTCAAATTTTAGTATGTGAACAAAATATATCAATAATTTATGTTTTTGTTTTTAATTAAATTTAAGAATATATGATTGATATTAAATTTTAAAAATGATATATATTTGATATTGAATATAAGATATATTAAAAAATATGTAAAAAATTGATACAAAATGGGTAAACAAACAAAGCCATAAGATCAATAATCTAGGGTCATTTAAGATTAAAAGTTTAAGATATAGAGTTGTAATGTGTATGATGTATAATGATGGGCACCGTTTGCCACAAGGGTTGTTAAGGTTGCGCCATTTACTGATTGAGCCATGAATACCTTCGTAGAGACTGTTATGTTTTGAGTCGAGACAACCCATGCAGAGCATAAGATTGGCCCATTTGAGGTTTTAGCATATTCGATTGTGCATTACAATAATAAACTGTTCAATCCATATGTTTCTCGAATGAGAAGCTAACTTTTGTTGTGGACCACTTCCGCCTTGCGTAACAACAATTTTCAATAAATGGGCCATCATATATGGAATAAATATCCAGCCCAAAAAACTAGTCTATTAGGCGGAGGAACTTCTTCCATATATAAGCCTCAAGACCACCCCTTAACCAATCAATGTGAGATTCTCAATAAGGATTATCCACATGGGGACTCCTTGAGTATATATGGCGGAAGCGATACCAACAAAACAGCTAAAATGCACAACCACAAACTATGTCAGATAATTGAATATAATAGCAACCAAAGAAGCAACTAATCAACCACAATGCAAAAATAGAAAGAACATTAAGATTTAACGAGATTCAATATTGTTACCTACGTCGTTGGGTGCGGCTGAAGAAACTTTCCACTATCTTCAAAGAGAATTACAAACTTTTGGGCTACAATACAAATACCACAATTAATGGGTCAAACTGTAATTACCCAATAGTAGGGCCAAACTGTAATTATCTAAACAATTGGGTAATACTACAAATATCCAAAACCAAAAGGGAAAAAATAAATATTACAAACTTTAAGGTCCTTAATGAAAGGTTCTTAAACTATGAGGTCTTTTGTGTGAGACCTTACAAATATAGAGGGTGAAGGAGAATTTCAAATGAGACAATTAAGTGAGAAGACTTGGCTTTAATTTATAAGCCCAAGTCTTTCCAACACAATGACTCCCACTCCATGTGGGATCCTAGTACATACAAATAATTGACTAAAGAGCCAAAACTCCAATAATTCTTCACCTTAGCGATTTAACCAATCCACCACAATACTCTTCTTTTTCTCACATTCTCTATCACAACTGTAACACCTCCAAATGCGCCCAATGGCGAGATCAAACTTGCACAATATTGATCAAGTTCAAGTAATGACTAAACTTGATCGCTGTCACAACCTTAGTCAACACATCTGCGGGATTCTCGACAGTCTCAATCTTTTTAAGTAAGATTCTCCCTTCATCAATGATCTCCCACACAAAATGATACCGAACATCAATATGCTTCGTACGAACATGGAACACTGGATTCTTTGCTAAATGGATAGCACTCTGACTGTCAGAATGAAGACTAATCTTCTTCTACCTAATTTCCAATTCATCCAACAATCCCTGTAACCAAATAGCTTCCTTTATAACCTCTGTCATTGCCATATACTCTGCCTCTATAGTAGAGAAAGCCACCATAGACTGTAAAGTAGACTTCCAACTCACTGATGCTCTTGCAAGAGTAAACACATAACCGGTTGTCGATCGACATTTATCCAAAACACCAATATAATCAGAATCAAAATAACCAATAACATACTGATCACATGTATCATCCCTCTCAAAGACTAAGCCAACATCTACGGTTTTCAACAAATATCGTAGAATCCATTTCACTACTTGCCAATGTCTTTTACCTGGATCATGCATATACCTGCTCACAACTCCAACTGCATGTGAAATATCGGGTCTTGTACACACCATAGCATATATCAGGCTACCAACTACATTAGCATATGGAATTCGAGACATATACTCTCATTCCTTATATGTACAAGGAGATAAAGATGCACTGAGCTTCATATGAGGAGCAAGTGGGGTACTTACAGGTTTTGACTGCTCTGTAATATCTTCTTCAGACGCTGCTTCTGAGTCAAACAAATCTTGCCTCTCCCTCTATCTCTACTAATCTCTATACCTAGTATCTTCTTAGCTTCACCCAAATCTTTCATCTCAAACTCTCGATTCAACTGAGTCTTCAACTTTGGAATTTCTTCAACATTCGTCGAAGCTATCAACATATCATCAACATACAAGAGTAGATAAATGAAAGAACCATCACGTAGCCTCCGAAAATACACACAATTATCAAATTTGCTTCTTGTGTACCTCTGATCCATCATAAACCAATCAAATCGTTTATACCACTGTCTCGAAAATTGCTTCAAACCATAAAGCGATCTTTTCAGTTTGCACACCAAATTTTCCTTATCAGCAACTTTGAATCCCTTTGGCTGAGTCATATAGATTTCCTCTTCCAAGTCACCATGGAAAAATGTAGTTTTTACATCAAGTTGAACTAGTTCCAAATTCATCTGAACTACCGAGGCCAACAAAATTCTAATGAAAGAATGTTTCACAATTGAAAAAAATACCCCATTGTAATCAATTCCTTCTCTCTGAGCGTAGCCTTTAGCTATCAACCTTACCTTACAGCGGACTTCATTCTTGTCAGGAAATCCATCTTTCTTTGTAAATACCCATTTGTACTCAATTGCCTTTTTACCCTTCGGTAGTTGAGCTAGCTCCCAAGTTTCATTCTTCTAAAGAGACTGCATCTCTTTACTCATAGCTATCTTCCATTGATCAACTTCAGAACATCTGACTGCCTCTCTATAAGTGGAAGGAATATCATCATCTACAATTAGAAGTGCATAGGCCACCATATCAGCAAATCGAGCAGGTCTGCGAATCTCACATCTTGGCCTATTAACTGCAATAGATTCTTATTGCTGTTGAGGTTCCTGAGTAGAACACTCTCCATCATCTCCCAAATCCTCTTCTGTCATAAGATTACCATCATCTGTCTCAACAGATCTAACCGGGTTCAATATTGTCGTTTCAAACTCCACCAGTTGCCGAGTATGCTCCACCTGCTGTGGAGTACAATTCACCTTTGTCTGGTTTTCTGATTTCTTCAACATTGAAGATTCATCAAATGTCACATCTCGACTGGATACAATCTTTCTCGAACTAGGACACTAAAGACGATATCCTTTTACTCCTGAAGCAAATCCCAAGAAAATCGCTTTCTTGGTTCTAGGATCCAGTTTAGATTCTTTCACATGATAATATGAAGTTGAACAAAAAACATGTAAAGAATCATAATCAGAGACAGATTATTCAGACCATACCTCCAATGGAGTTCTATCACCAATAGCAGCTGAAGGTAGATGATTAATGAGATGACACACATAAGTCACGGCCTCAGCCCAAAATTCCTTGCCCAACCCAGCATTGGACAACATACACTGAACTTTCTCCAACAAAGTCCGGTTCATGGGTTTTGCCACCCCATTCTGTTGTGGTGTACCTCTAACAGTAAAATGATGTACAATACCTTCATCTTGACACAATTTCAAAAAACGATTACTGCAATACTCATCACCATTATCTGTTCTGAGATGCTTGATCTTCTTGCCAGTTTGCGTCTCAATCATCTTTTTCCACTTAAGGAAAGCACCAAGGACATCATCTTTTGATTTCAAGCAGTACATCCAAGTTCTTCTGGAAAAGTCATCAACAAAAGTAACAAAGTAATGCCTACCTCTCATCGATGCGGTTTTGGTAGATCCCCACATATCTGAGTGAACATAATCAAGAATACCCTTTGTATTATGAATAGCGGTGCCAAATTTCACTCTCTTCTACTTTCCTAGAACACAATGCTCACAAAAATCCAGCTTGTAGGGCTTTGCACCTTTCAATAAGCCTCATTTCACCAAACTGAATAAGGCTTTCTCACCTACATGTCCCAATCGCATATGCCACAGTCTCGTGATCTCTGAATCTGTATCATTATCAGAAACCATAGCCACCGATCCAATAACCATACTACCATTATAGTAATACAAGTTGTTCCTCTTATTGCCTTTCAATACCACAAGAGCACCTGAAGTGACCCTCAGAATACCATCTCGAATAGATACAGCACAACCTTTAGATTCTAAGGCTCCTAAAGAGATGGGATTCTTTTTCAACTTCGGTACATACCAAACATCTGTCAGAAGTTTAGTCAGTCCATCATGATTACTCAATCGTATCGAACCTATCTCAGTAGTATGGCAAATATCATCATTGCCCATATACACAACTCCACAATCAAGCTCTTCAAACTGAAAGAACCATTCCCTATGTGGACAAATATGATAAGTACAACCTGAATCCATAATCCACTCATGAGAACCAGAAGTGGATGGGTGACCAACTAGACATATATCTGAATCACTATCATCCTCACTCTCAACAACACATGCATCAAAAACAGCCTTGTCCTTATCTTTCTTTTTCAACTTTGGACAATCTTTCTTCCAATGCCCTTTCTCACGACAAAAGACACACTCATCTTTTCCTAATCTACCCCTTAACGAAGATTTTCTCCTTTTTCCTGGTTTCCTAACTTTGACTACGCCATCTCACTATCAATGCATCTACTGACTCATCCCTATGTTCTATTTGGTCTTTCTTATGAATTTCATAATTCAACAAAGCAGAACAAACTTCTTCAAAAGACAGTTTACCTTTCCCATGGATTAGAGTAATGCACAAATGATCTAATTCATCCGGAAGTGAGCCAATCAATAACATAGCCTTAATTTCATCTTTGAAGGTTTCATCTAAGTTTAACAAATCAACAATTAACTTATTAAACTCATCAATATGAGAACTGATACTCGTACCTGGTTTCAATTGAGGACGGAACAATCTTTTCAATAGATACAGCCGATTCTCATTGCTTTTCTTCATATATTTGTTTTCCAGCGCCTTCCATAATTTGCTTGCAGATTTCTCTTTTGTGAACGAATACTTTTGTTCTTTACACAAGCAAGAGCAAATCAACCCACAAGCTTTTATATTCAGCCTGTCCCAATCTATTGCGCTGATATCTTCTGGTTTTGTTTCTTCCAGAACAATATCCAAATCTTGCTGATACAACCCGTCCAACACCTCACTATGCCATAAGCCGAAATTATTTCGACCATCAAATTTTTCAACATCTATTTTTGCATTTGTCATAGTCACTGTCTTCTCTGATATAGTTGACGATGATGCCATCACTGGCTCTCACAAATAAGCTTGATACACAAATCACCAATAACCAAGCTCCAAACAAACTATTATATTCAATAACTAGCAATCCAAATTCAACAGCCCAGAATAGTATCAAGTGCTTCAATGAAATAGCCACTCACTACCCACAACCTTAGGCTCTGATACCACTTGTTATGGACCGTTTTCGCCTTACGCAACAACAATTTTCAACAAATGGGCCACCATATATGGAGTAAGTATCCAGCCCAAAAGACTAGTCTATTAGGTGGAGGAACTTCTCCCATATATAAGCCTCATGACCTTCCCTTAACCAATCAATATGGGACTCCCAATGAGGATTATCCAAATGGGTCCATGAGTACAACAATCCCCCTCCTCAGACAAGGCCTCGGCGGGTGGCGGCGCCATCCTTGTCTGAACCACCAACAATCCTCCACAAAGACAAGGCCCCGGTGGGCATCAACACCATCCTTGTCTGAACCAAATGAGTCCACATTGCTGTCTTAGGTTGAGTCTGATACCACTTGTTATGGACCGCTTCCACCTTGCGCAACAACAATTTTCAACAAATAGGCCACTATATATGGAGTAAGTATCCAGCCCAAAAGACTAGTCTATTAGGTGGAGGAACTTCTCCCATATATAAGCCCCATGACCTTTCCTTAACCAATCAATGTGAGACTCCCAATGAGGATTATCCAAATGGGTCCATGAGTACAATAGTCCCCCTCCTCAGACAAGGCCCCGGTGGGTGGCGGCGCCATCCTTGTCTGAACCACCAACAATCCTCCACAAAGACAAGGCCCCGGTGGACATCAACACTATCCTTGTCTGAACCAAATGAGTCCACATTGCTGTCTTAGGTTGGCTCTGATACCACTCGTTATGGACCGCTTCTGCCTTGCGCAACAATAATTTTTAACAAATGGGCCACCATATATGGAGTAAATATCCAGCCCAAAAGACTAGTCTATTAGGTAGAGGAACTCCTCTCATATATAAGCCCCATGACCTTCTCTTAACCAATCAATGTGGAACTCCCAATGAGGATTATCCAAATGGGGACTCCATGAGTACATCAACTTTAATGTCATGATGTAGAAACCTAATATGCTAATATGTGAAGAGAGAAAAAAAATTCAACTTTAAAATTTTGATAAAATTGATAGAACGGAAAGCTATATTTAAAGCAAGCTTTCATTTAATTGATATTGGAGGTAAAAATAAATAAAAGTCAACCATAAAAACCCCAAATATATGGGGTCTATGGTGCTATAATTAACGATAATATAACACTTGTGAAGATACATGACAAGAGATGCCATGTTGCCCAGTAAACAAGATCGGTTGAAGTGATAGACTCTTGTGGACGACACAAGGTCTAGAAAGAGAGGAGTGTCGCATCTCATATCTCCAACAGATAAGATGCTAGACTAATTATAGATTTAAGTTCCCTTAACTTAATTAGTAGATATATTTGAATGAAGGACTCTATTGCATGAAGTTAGAAAGAAAATCCGTGAGGATGAAATATGCATGTTTAAACCTAATGTGAAGTCAAGCCTACACATCATCAAGACATGTTGACCAGGTGATGACATGGAAGCTTACTTGGAGGCTAAGAAATGACCTACTTACCATCTCCATCCTTATTCAGAGGGAGTTATTTAACACGATCGAGTAACACACTAAATAAGCACAAGGGGGTAGAGGTTCAACTTGACCGTAAACTAATTAAGCTAATGCTAGTCTAGGTTAATGCATATACTTTGCTAAACCTAGAGTATTTTTACCCAATATATATGTCATAGCTTTATCACTTCCATGGCTGACTTAAGTATGAAATGGCTATGCCCTAGTGACTTGACAGGCATGTCCCTTCACATAGCTCTTCTTTTCAGTACAGTTCTATAAAATTTGTGTGGAACCTGATACGGGTGGGATTATGCTGGTCCAAGATTCTACACAAACAATATATGAGGAAGAAAATTAAATAGAAAATTAAAATTTTTAATAAAACTACGATATGTTGATTTATGATTGGTTTGAGTACCACATTAACACGATCAATTAGTATATATCCTTATAATATTATTCTAATAGCTCTCTTAATTATATAATAATCCTCTTAACTAAAACAGATAAAATGATAGTAGAAACTATGTTTAGTTGAGCACCATATCTGATTAATCAGTTTTCTTTGGTAAGAAGTCCGCATTTCGATTAATAGATTTGCAGAATCCTAGGCGGCTACATATACATATGCATACATACATACATATGTACGTACATACATATATTAATTATATACAAAAACTTCCTTTCTCCTCTCTCAAGAAGACGGTTCATTATCAATGCATGCTTGTATTCCATTTGATGCATCTTTCGGTAGCGGTCTCATCTTTGTTGTGTAGAGTGCAGTCAAACCCAACCAAAGCTCCCTGCCCAAAGAAAATAATAATGCTAATAAAAAGCTGAAATCTGATAGAATACAGATATACAAGACAGAAAACGAGCTTCCTAGTATATGTTAGTTCTTTTATAAGAAAGGTCTCGCAGCTAACCATGCTTGTTTTGAGTAATGAGTCATTACTTGGTGCTACATCATGCATGCATGTATGCCTAAAAATACATGATGTTTAATGCATGCATGCGGCCACTCTTCATTTTTTGACATGTACAAGGGCGAATCAACTGGCTATAGCTAGCTTCGTAGACAAGAAGGAATATAGTGGCCCCAGAACAGCAGCCAAAGTTCAAACAGATTTGGTGTAACGTGTTACATGAGTACTTACATAACGTTAATTTATCGCTTTGTATGTGTCAATAAATTGTTCTTAATTGCAAAGGCTTGCGGATTTTACTAGGTTCGAATTGATGCAATAGAATCCCCGTCTTTAACTCTTGTCTGCATCCGCATATGATAATCTATAAATAAAGCCAAAACAGAACAAGCCTTGTTTTTGCTTCTCTATTCACAACTTTAACTAGTAGCTAGCTAGCTAGTTAAGAGACCGGCCTTCTTGTTCTTACCGACTCTCTATAGATAATAAATTGCAAAGAAACACTTTTCGTTAATTATTAAGAATTAATGATCGAATATTAATATTATGTTTTCAAACCATAAAAACTAATTCAAAAATAACAAAATGCATAAGAGAATAATTCGATTAATTGGAAATTAAGTGTAAGTATATTAAATATGCTTATGTCATTTTCCTTTAGATGTTCAAAATAACACATTTTTCTTAATACAATCTTTAATTACAATAATGAGAGGATCTCTACAAGCAATGAAAAATTAAATTACACCTCTACGAAAATATTAAAGTTATATAATAAATATAGGTAACAATATTACCTTACTACTTAAAGAAGTCTAAGGTGGTGTTTGTTTCAATCACTTAACACGTTTTAAATCTAAACACTTTTTAGAACTTAATTTACACCACTTAATAGAATATTTGTTTGTTTTTTTAAATACCACTTAAAAAAAGTGATAAGAGAATATTTTATCTTTAATGTGACTTTTTTACCCCTGTTAAAATGTAAAATGTTTATATTTATATTTATACGATCATTTAAAAATTAAATAGTTAATAAAATTAAATCAAAATTCTTTTTTATTTAAATAATTAATATTATCTTTCTTACAACCTTTAAAAAATAATTATTAACTAAAATTAAATAAAAATTCTTTTTCATTTATATAGTTAATATTATATTATATAAACTCATATGATATTATTATATAACTACTATATCATTAATATTATCAATTTTTAAAATTTATTCCTCCAATTAGATCAAGTTTAAGCCATATCAATTTCTATAAAAAAAATTGTAAGAGTAGTATTTTATCCATTACATTTTGAGAACCATATTTTGAATCATAGAAGAATAATTCTATTAATTAAAGTGTTTTCCATTTCATAAACTTAAAAATAAAAAAAACTAATATGATCTTTTAACTGATAATATTAAATATTAATTTTTTACTTTAAATTTACACTATTAAATAAAATAAAATGTCCTAGCAATCTAATAAATAACTTTTGAAGTTTTAATAAAACTGTCCCTATAATATGTAATAAAATTTTATCAAATATATTATCTATTTTAAAACTCGCTATTTATAATGATATCAAATTTTTCAATAGTTATTATTCAACATATTATTAGTTAATTAATTTGAAATATTAATAGAAATAAATGAAAGTTTACCAATTATAAAAAATATTTATCATATTTTAATATGGTAATTATAAATATAGTAATAAATAATATAAAATTTAATAATAAATACTAAAACATCACAAATATACCAAAATTGTACCTTTTAATAAATTAAAATAATATTCATAAATAAAAATTTGATAAAATTTATATTATTTTAATATGTGGGGATATTTCTGGAATAAAATTTTTAACACCTTATTTAGACAATAATGATTAGAAAATTGGATAAAATTTATATTATTTTAATATGTAAGGATATTTATGACATAAAATTTTTAACACCTCATTTAGACAATAGTGATTAAAAAAAGTGATGAATTTTCACTTTTTCAATTAAGTGATTTATCACTTAAAATAAATACTAAATAAAAAAACAAACAAAAATTTTAATATTTAGATCTAAACACTTTAAGTGTTAAGTAATAAGTGAAACAAAATAATCACCACCTAAGTAATTAATAAATGTCTTAAACAGAAAGATCCCTTGTCATTTCAAGTATGACATAAATTAAAAATATAAATATTTATTTTGATAATAACAATTAAAATGTTTCGAACGATCAAGACAATTGCATGATATATGCGGCCTCACTCAAGACGGGCCGACGGCCTTTACTAAAAACAACCAGCTCTGTATACTATATATACGTGCATGGATCGGTCTATCAAGCTCAAGCATTAGCAATAATCTCGAGATCTTCATCTTCTAACATGGAGAACATGAATAGTAAAGTTTTTCAACGCATAGCAGCGATTGCGATAAGTTTCATTTTCATGTTAAGTTTCTCTCTAGCGGTAGCTGAGAAAAGAAATGCGATTGAGCAAAGCAGCCTAGCAACCTACATTGTGCGTGTAAAGAAGCCAGAAGGTCGAGTACTTTCAAGCCAATCAGTTGATACAGATAGCTGGTATCACTCATTCTTGCCAACGGCCAACCCAAGCTCAAACCAGCAGCAAAGGATGGTGTATTCCTACAGAAATGTGTTCACTGGTTTTGCTGCGATACTGACAGCAAAGGAAGCAAAAGCCATGGAGACCAAGGAAGGGTTTGTATCAGCCCATGTTGAAAAAATATTGCCTCTTCACACTACTCATACCCCTGGTTTCTTGGGTTTGCAACAAGTTTTTGGGCTTTGGAGAGATTCAAATTATGGGAAAGGAGTAATTGTTGGAGTTCTGGACACTGGCATAACACCTGGTCACCCTTCATTCAGTGATATAGGAATGCCTCCACCTCCATCAAAATGGAAAGGGAAATGTGACTTTGTTGGGACGTCTTGTAATAACAAGATAATTGGGGCAAGAAATTTCCAGAATAAGACTGCTCCACCTCTTGATGAGGAAGGGCATGGAACCCACACGTCAAGCACAGCGGCCGGGAATTTTGTAGAAGGCGCCAGTGTGTTTGGTCAGGCCAATGGCACTGCTGCTGGCATGGCGCCTTTAGCTCACTTGGCCATATACAAAGTTTGCGGTGATTTTGGTTGTGCTGAGAGTGACATTTTGGCTGCAATGGATACTGCTATTGATGATGGTGTTGACGTGCTTTCGCTTTCACTAGGTGGTGGTTCTGCTCCCTTTTTCGACGACGCCATTGCGCTAGGAGCATTCAGTGCTATTCAAAAGGGCATTTTTGTCAGCTGTTCAGCAGGTAATGAAGGACCAGATTATCAAACTTTATCCAATGAGGCTCCATGGATCCTTACGGTGGGAGCAAGCACGATTGACAGAAGCATAGTGGCATCAGCAGTGCTTGGGAACAGGCAAAGATACGATGGTGAATCAATTTTCCAGCCAGATATCCCCTCGACGCAATTGCCTCTTATTTATGCTGGTGCCAATGGTGACCAAATGTCAGCATTTTGCACACCAGGATATTTGACAAATAGTAGTACTATTAATGTTCAAGGCAAGGTGGTGTTGTGCGAGAGAGGTGGAGGGGTAGGAAGAATTGACAAGGGACAAGAAGTAAAGGATGCTGGTGGTGTTGCTATGATTCTCATGAATGATGAGATTAATGGTTACAGCACCTTAGCTGATCCCCACGTGCTTCCAGCAACACATGTGAGTTATGCAGCAGGGATGAGCATTAAAGCTTATATAAACTCAACATCCTCACCAACTGCCGCAATCATGTTTAGTGGAACTATAATTGGCAAAAAAATTGCTCCAGAGGTCACTTCCTTCTCTTCAAGAGGCCCCAGCACAGCAAGCCCTGGAATACTGAAACCTGACATTATTGGGCCAGGTGTGAACATTTTGGCTGCCTGGCCAGTTTCCGTGGAAAACAACACCAACACAAACTCAACCTTTAATGTGGTTTCCGGAACCTCAATGTCTTGCCCACATCTTAGTGGCATCGCGGCTTTGCTCAAAAGTGCCCATCCTGATTGGTCACCCGCTGCCATAAAATCTGCCATCATGACTACTGCTGGTACTGTAAATCTCGATGGCAAGCCCATTGTTGAGCAAAGGCTTCTTCCAGCAGATATTTTTGCTGTTGGTGCGGGCCATGTTAACCCATCAGGAGCAAATAATCCAGGGCTTATTTACGATATCCAACCCGATGATTACATTCCTTATTTATGCGGGTTGAATTATACCGACCGACAGGTAAGTTCCATTGTACAAAGGCATGTGGAATGCTCAAATGTGTCGATCATAGCTGAAGCACAACTAAATTATCCTTCATTCTCTATCACATTGCATTCTACTACTCCTCAGACATACACAAGAACAGTAACAAACGCGGGCGCTGCTGAGTCTCAATACTTTCCTCTGATTGTTGCACCTCAAGGAGTGAAAGTTAGTGTAACACCTACTATGATTGCGTTCAACGCGACGAACCAGAAGGCCACATACTCTGTCACATTTACTAAAATCCAGAACATCGGGGCAGGATTTTCCCAAGGATATCTGAATTGGTTTAATAATCAGCATCACGTTCGGAGCCCAATTGTTGTCTTTTTTGAATGAGGAATATGAATAGGTGAAGCGCACAATTTTTCTTTTTTTCTTTTTTAATAATTTGTCCGAATAACTCAGTGTGACAATATCAAATTTGTTCTTTGCCTTACTTGCAAGATAATTAAATGCGAGAATAATTATCATATCAAAGCCCGCAATATATATAGTATTTATGTCTTCCTTTATTTATGTTGTTGCTGAAAATCGGTCGACCTCCAGCTCAGCAATAAAATTTGTATTTATTAAAATTTGTATTTATTGTGAAGGACCTGACTCAACCAGAAGGTAATGATGGAGTGTGTGGAGAAGGAGGGGAAAGTAAGAAATTTTGGGTCACGTATCCGTCAATATTGCTGTTGTGTTTGATCAACCAAGGCTCCAGTGGCTTGAATGATCTACACACAAATAGAAAATAAACGGTCAGAGGCGCCGGTATTGCTGGCGATAATCCTCCGATGCTCAAGTCAGAGATTAACTATGGAGTGAAAATTCTTGGTCGACCAGGGGGAGACGAGGTAGAGAGAGGGGGGTTTCTAGAGAAAGAAATTGTTCCCAAACCTTGATTTGCAGCCAAAGACTATATTTATAGGAGAGTTTGCTTACAGGTGGTAAGATGCATGCAATATGGTTGACAGGTGGCGAGATGCATGCAACATGGTTAACAGGTGGTGAGATGCATGGAGCTTGGTTGACCCCATGCTGCATGCAAGGGAGTTGACAGTGACACTTGGAGCCACGGAGACACGTGAAGAGAGGCCTCTATGGAATCCAGTGCCCCTAATATTTTATTAAATTTTATTGAACTGGGCAAATAATCATTGAACTCAGGGGGAGCAGTTCTTATTAAATATTTCTTCTGATATTGACGGCTCTGATTTAGTAACTTGTACCATAAAATATCTTTGAAGGTGAAATTGAAAGTCGTATCCTTCGTCGACCAAACAAGACGCTTGTTATGTAGTTATCTAGTCAACCAGATATTCTCAATAATAGAAGTAATGACGAAGTCCTCGTCGACCAAACCAATAATGAAGGATCCACTACCCCAAGAGTTATGCTGCTATGCAGGATAAAAGACCTAGTTATTCCAATTAAAGTACAAGGAAAAATTGTATGCCTTGGTCATGTGGCTTGAAAAATTAATCTCATTGGTTATCCTAATTTTTTATCCAACAATTTAAGTACAACATAGAATTATTTATATGCTACTATGGTATGCTACAAATTACCATTTTGTTTTAAAAAATGTTTATTTCGATGCCAAACTATAAAAGCCACTTTCAACGAGTCTGATGGAAACCAAATGGTCCAAAATTCATATCAAAATTGGAATATATAAAAGATCTATTCGTTTGCCCTGATGAGATCTCAATGATTAATATTACAAGCACTTGAACATCTTTTTAATTTTTTTTTTTTTTTTTTTCACTTCTAAAGATTATGGAGCGTCGCTGTAATATTCGGTTTCAAACCTGGTGACTTGAACTCCATCTTATTCAAAGATTGGAAGTAAACAGGCCACAAACTAAGCTCTATTTCCAAATATATATATATATATATATATATATATATATATGGCTACGCCTGCTACTCCTTTTTTTTTTTTTTGGTTGGCCCAGGTGGAGGCAAATGCAAGAGTTGAGTTTACCTTTACTAATTTAATGGCAACTCAACTAAATATTGTGAAAATTTGGAGCATCTTCCAAAGTTCAAAAAGGTCTCCTGCTGTTGAGTAATGTACAGCTATTTGTTTTAACCAATTATGGACGGGCCCGTATTGCCAAATTCCAATCTAGAAATTCAAACTCTTGTTTTTGACCATATGGAAATCTGCTAAATGAGAACCAACAAATCTACTCTTATAGCTCCAAATCCATCACACCTAGACAGGCTTCTCTCGTTTATCCTCTCATTCTCTCCTCTGTACTATAAATATGTTCATTGCCATGTGGCAACACAGAGGCCACTTACCATATTCTTCTTCTTTATTAATATATGGAAGTGGCTTCATAAGAAACTAATTTAGGAAAAAAAATTTATAAATGAATTTTTTTTAAATATGAAATTTAAATATAATAGTTTATATGCCGAGATTTTCATTTATATAACATTTTGATATGGTACTATTAATTATTAATTTTTTTCTCCTTTCGGTAGGCTGGGTTAATCAATCAGGCCAAGTCTACAGAAAATCAACTAAAGCCCAAAGGGCCCAAAAGAACTAAAGAAATGAAAGTTAACAGTAAAACAAGGCAGTGGAAAAAATGGGTGAGAGCTTAAAGGTGAGACAGGCACAGGCGATAAACAAAAGAAAAATGGCATTCCAAACGGAGAAATGTTAGCAGAAGACAGGATGGAAGTAGGAAAAGAACCGTCCAACAGATGACAAAAAGGGGAGGGAAATTTTTAAAACTAGCCCTCCCCAAAACCCAATTTTTATTTCTAGCCTTCCCCAGCAGTCTTTTCAAGCCACTAGCCTCCACCATCCTAAATTACCTAATTATCCTCATTTATTAACTCTCTTTAACTAACACTAATCACCACCATAACTCTCTCTCTCTCTCTCTCTAACTATCCAACTCTTCTATGGCTATACAACACTCAATTAATAAAAAAAATCTGGAGCAGCAATCAAACAAAGGATAATGCATTAAAAATATTTTTTAAAAAAAGAGTCTCATTCGGATTGAAAAGTGATCAAAATTGAGGTAATGTACATTTGAAACTCAACTCTAACTCATTCATTTAAGTTTTTGCATGATTAGAACAATAAATCTCATATCATATGTGTAGATATAGTCAAACAGAAGTTAGAATAGATAAATGTAGATAGGTTTTGTCAATTTTGTGGTTAGAAATCGTGTTTTCTACCCTCGTATCTGTCTCTAGAAACAAAGAAATTCGACAGCTAGATGCCACTTCGACAATTAGATAGTTCGATCGCCAAAATACTAAATATCATTGCAGAATCAATGAACTGCCAAACAACTGTCGAACCTTGATGAGCATAGTCAAGTTATAGTTGTAGGATTCATCGGAGTGTCGAAGCAGTCATCGAATTGTAGAAGTTGCTTCAAAGTTAAATTCTACAATTAGACAGTATGGTTGTCTAATTGTCTAACTATTTCACAGACTTTTTTTTAGCCATTTTTAGTACCTTTTTTGGGTTTGTTTTGTATTTTCACTAATTTCTAGATATTTTTTATTGCCCAGATGGAGGATATCGATTTTGCATTATTTTACAATGGGCAATTCGAGACCAGTGGGGAAGTTGTTTACATTGGTGGAGATGGTTTTCCACTATCGATTCAAAGGGACACTTCTTACCAGGAGTTTTTGCAATTGATATGTGAAACCCTTGGGCTAGATGGCCTTTGAACAAATTTGAAATCAAATGCCCAATTTAACCTAACCAAGTGTATGAGGCCTCTCCCCATCCAATATGAGCGTAAATATAGATCTCTCATTGCAGATAGTTTGAAACATTTATTATCATACGCACCGCTGATTGTACGTTGAGGTTCAGCGGTGTTTGAAGCCTTTGTTTAGAATTGTTGATTACACCATCCATGTTGAAACTTGATAGGTGTCTATTTATGTATCATTTTCATATCAATTCTTCTATGTTTCTTTGCTATAATCCTTGGTATTTTTATGTTTTTGTGTGGTTTTGATGTTTGTAGGAGTTTTGGAGGAACTTGCACCAAAATGGAGTAAAACCCTTCATTTTCACCTCTGCTAGTCAACCATCTTCTCGGATTTAATTGTATTGATATACAATGAACCCGATGACATATTATATACCGTTGGAAAGCTCTCGAAGTCTATTTTCTGGAGAAATTTACGGTTTATAAATCCATTCAGTGTACCAAAAGTTGTAATCAAAACAGTGTGAGAAGTATAGAAATGTAATTCCACAAATCACTGTAGCATGTATAATACGGGACACTGTAGCAGGTTACTGTAGCAGAGTATATAAACACATTTTAGGGTTTTATTTGAATAACTGGAAGAGGGGAGAACGTGGTGGAGGCTGCAGCTCTGGAATTCTTTCATCTCCTGGAGTTCTTGAAGGAGAAAGGAAGCTTGGAAAGAGGAAGAACTACAATCCAAAGAGAATTACATCAAATTTGCTAAGTTTTTCCCTTCCCTTTCATTTTCTGGAATGTCTCCATGTTGTATTGTATTTACCACGTTCTTAAACATGTGTAACTGAATCTGAATTGGTTGAGGGTGATTTCAAAGCCCTTGATATGGTTTTTGTGAGTTGATTGTGTAAGAAGTTGTTATCCAATTCCCTAATTGAAGTTGCTTGTATTTTCCCATATCTAATGCTTATGATTGCTTGCTGATTGTATTTGGAATGGCCAACTGAATATAATCTGGTTGTTGTCTATTGATAGATTAGAAATTGATGCGGTTCGAAAACTAGCAAGGATACTAGTCGCACAAGTAATAAAGTGATAAGTAAGATATCGTTCCCACGAGGATTGATTCTAATTGAATTTGTTATTTCCAGCAACAATAAACTAAACAGGGGGGATTTTTGTTGAATGCTTTACTAAATGAAATAAGAATGCAAGTAAAGAATAACAAAACAGAAAGTAAATTTGAATGAAAAATCAATGGTAGAAAGCTGGTTAAGGGATCCTTCTCTACCACAAGATATGGATTTGCGAATTAATTGTAGAATTGTCATCTAATTACAGCATTGAAGTTATCAACCGTAGATAATAACAAGCTCTATTACCCAAATCTTTCCTTACTTTGTTGTTAAATAAAACAAGCTCTTTATTTAATCTCTATCCATTAAACAACCTAGAACAAGCTCTCTGAGTTTAATTCAATGGATGCATTACGATGAGAAAGATAGGTTGATCTAAGCAATAATCACACAAGTTCGGATTATTTAACCTAGGTTGTATTTTCCAATTGCAATCTCTGATCACAATTTTGCTACTAAGATTGGAAATTTATGACAATTACGGATCAAGATTTCTAATCTAGCAATAGACAACAACAGATTATATTCAGTTGGCCATTCCAAATACAATCAGTAAGCAATCATAAGCATTAGATATGGGAAAATACAAGCAACTTCAATTAGAGAATTGGATAACAATTTCTTACACAATCAACTCACAAAATCCATATCAAGGGCTTTGAAATCACCCTCAACCAATTCAGATTTAGTTACACATATTCAATCAGAATAACAAATACAATACAGAGAAATTCCAGAATTGAAAAGGAAAGAAAGAACTTAGCAAATTCTTTGAAAATCTTCTTTGTAGATGAATCTTCTTGGAATTGTAGTTCCTCCTCTTTCAAAATCTTCTTTCTCCTTCAAGAACTCCAAGGGATGAGAGAAATCCAGAAATGCAGCCTCCTCCCACGTTTTCCCCTCTTCAAGTTATGAAAATAAAACCCTAAAATGTGTTTAAATACTCTGCTACAGTAACTTGCTACAGTGCCCCGTATTTAATAACATGCTACAGTGATATATGGAATTACAAATATACACTTCTCATACCATTTTTATCACAACTTTCGGTACACTACATAAATTCATGAACCGTAAATTTCTCCAGAAAATAGACTTCGAGAGCTTTTCAATGGTATATAGCATGTTATCCGGTTAATTGTATATCGATACAATCAACTCTAAGAAATTGGTTGACTAGCAGAGGTGAAAATGAAGGGTTTTACTCCAATTTTGTGTAAGTTCCTCCAAAACTCCTACAAACATAAAAAACCACACAAAAACATAAAAATACCAAGGAATATAGCAAAGAAACATGGACGAATTGATATGAAAATGATATATAAATAGACACTTATCAAATTCCCCCACACTTAGACTTTGCTAGTCCTCGAGCAACTACGACAATATGAAATAAAACTAAACCGAAACAGAATCAACAAAAAATTAAAACACACAAATGCTTTATCTTGCAAATAGGCCTCAAAGATTGTACTTAATTATAACCCAAGGAAAACTTCAAAATAATGCACTTGATCAAGAATTTCATCTCAAAGATTAGTTTCGCTTCACTTCAATTCCTCAAGTGTGTGTGTGTAGAGCCATTCTCACCTAATCACTTGTAACCCGGATGAGTTTATGCATAAAAATGAATCATATTTAATATTGAAGATGTGTGTATAAATGAACTCCATAGGCTTGCTTTTCAAGTCACTCTCTACTAATGTAGACATGCACAACACCAAGGATCAAGTAGGACTTTATTAAGCTTGTAACGTTTGGCTTGGGTGAAGGTATGATAAAGGATAATAATTTGGCTCAAATCACCCACAAACACATAAATCATTCAAGACTATGTAGAGCTCAACCCTATAACACAACTTCATTTCAATTCACCAGGTTACTCCCCCAAACTTATTTAGAACACTCAATCTTTTTTTTTTTTCAGAAAACAAAAGAAAACCACACCCCCACACTTTGTTGTTTCATTCTTTTTAAGAACACTTAAGGGTATAGATCTCTTATTCTTCTTCTTTTGTTCTTTTTTTTCTTTTTTTTCTTTTTTTTTATTACACTTCCCCTCCCCACACTTAAACAACACATTGTCCTCAATGTGTAAGTACGTGGACGATAAGTACCGATTGGTTTTTTTTCTGTTTTTCTTTTTTTTTTTAAACACAATAGAACTCACTTGTATTGCTCATGACACATCCCAACCTCCTCTAACTTCCCAAAACCAGAACATAGCTCAAAATTTAATTGTGAACGATCTACATGCTCATAGGTAAGGGATAAACTGTTTGGAGTAAATTCATTTGAGGTTAGGAAATCTTTTAGTGAGTTAACAAAAAAAAAGGCTTACAAAGGCTCAAAGGGGTAATTAGGGATCAATTTCAGTCAAGGTTGGCTATTAAGGCTCAAACGGTCCAAAGATGGCCTAAATCATTTCCCCAATGTTGCACAGTCTAGGATTTCGCCTCGAGTGACCATCAAACAAGTTCTAGAATTCATTGAAATCTGAAGAAACATTTAAATTACATAAACTTTCTCTAAGTGAACAAATAACTCAGTGATAATAGCTCAGTGCTCAATGTTGCGCAAGGAATCAAAAGCAAAGCGAAAACCAATAAACATTTCAAGCACACAGATCCATGCATCATTTATCATTTTCCAAGAGTTATTCTTAATTCAATCATTATCTTATCATCGACCCACAAAATGCAAGAAAAGAGGTACGTGGCGTTGTTACACCTGAGTCAAGATTGTATATTTCAACAATCCTTAGGACCAGTAGCCCGCAGACTTAAGGTTTCCAGCCTATATACCTTTATTATGAAAGAACAAAACAAGAAACAAGACACTTCAAATAACATGAAATAAACAAACTACAGATTTATTTAGAGAGAATGCGTTTCAAGGGTTAAAGAAACCCCATATTCTGCCATTCTCAGGTTTTTCCACAATTGTTTTTTTTTTTAAATCAAAACTGATAAAGATAAAAACACATAACAACTCTAAATTACGCAAAACTAAACTCACTCATAAAATAACAAAGTTCAACAAGTCAGCAAACAAAAACAAGTTAGTTAGAATGGGTCTAAAAAGTTTAGAAGTTAGCCTCCTTATTCAGCCATTATGGATTGAAGAGATCCAGAATGCGTTTCAAGAGAACTTGAACTTTTTAAGCCACCACTCTAAAAACCGAGATTAGAAAATATTACCTGGGACGAAAGAAATAACCTGAAAAAGCTCAAAAGAAACGACATGAAAAATCTCAAATAAACACACTAAAAAGAAAGCAAACAAAAACGAAGCAAACCAGCAAATAGAGATTACAGATGGAGGGTTAAATCCAGTTGACGCCTTTTGTTGCCTTCTCCAAACCAATTTATCCGAGCCATTGTTGGATCAGGTGAATAGACGAATTCTTGTAGTTTGTCAATTAACTCTCCTGCAGTTGAAGCTGTAACCAGCATTTGCCTTGCTGACGGTGAGATGAAATTTTTTTCTACAGCTTGATCAAGAAAGGACAACAAACCATCAAAAAAATTATTAACATTTAACAAACCAATGGGTTTCCGATGGATGTTTAGCTGTGCCCAAGAGGTGATTTGAAATATCTCCTCTAATGTACCATAACCACCCGGCAAAGCTATAAATGCATCGGACTTAACAACCATATGTGCAATACGCTCATGCATACTAGAGACCTGTAACTCTTCCCCGATTGTGTTGCCTACGATATCTCGTACAGCTAATGGTTTAGGGATAATGCCGAGAACTTTGCTCCCTCCTAGGGATGCAGCTGTTGACACACACCCCATTAACCCAAGACTACCCCCTCCATAAATCAAATTAATACCCCTCGCAGCTAATGTCCTACCAAGATCAAGAGCTGCTGTGGTAAACTCTCCATCTTTACCAAATTGCGATCCGCAAAATACGCATATATTGCGGAATCGCCGAATTGGTGTTTTCTCCATTTCTACAAGTGCTCTAATCTTGTGTAAGACACGTTAGATATTATGCTTTTCAATTGCAAGACAGGTTATGGAATGACATATGAAAATATGCAGAATGTATATATACACCCATAAAACTCTCAAATTTTGACACATGGGGACATACTTTCGGTGGGGGTTGCTCGATGCAGATTTATCGCCCCAAGATTTGAAAAAATGAGATATGCTTTCGGCGAGGTTTGACAAAACCTACACACTTGTCTCCCACGTGAAGCATGGAAAATGGAGATACACTTTCGGCGGGGGTTGACAAAACCCCCACACTTGTCTCCCACGTGAAGCATAAAAAATAGAGATACACTTTCGGTGGAGGTTGACAAAACCTCCACACTTGTCTCCCACGTGTACTTATGCCATAGGGTAGTCATATGGTTTGTCAAAAAGAAAACTTGAAATTAAAACAAACAAAATCAACAAACAACAACAACACAAAAACAACATTGATAATCAGATCAAACGAAACAAGAAAAAATAAAATTCGACAACAACAACACACATTCAAATATACAAGTAGTTGTGATTGTGGCTCACATCTTCCTCTGGTTTTACGTCCAGTAACGGCTGAAACGCCTTCTATGAGTCGGGGATTTGCTTCCCATCCAGTTTTCTTATAAAATGGCAAACAGGGTCGATTTTAGTCAGATTCCCTAGACTATAACACTGCAATTCATCACGAAATTGTGTCCATAGATTAAGCAATTCACGCTGAACAAGTCCACAAGAATGTGACTCGAGAGTTAACAAAACATTATCCAGCGACTCATTACTCAAACCATTCTTAATAAATGAAAGTTTATCTTCTCTATTCCTGGACGCAAAACCTAATGAACGACAAGTCTGGTTACAATTCCATCTAGCACATTTATAACATACTTGTAACCTTTTCGCTCTTCGCCTCTTGGCGTAGTAGCTCTTTCCTAGACCAGGCATGTATTTTGCGAGATTAATGTCCGGCTCACCGGACAATCTCACCTTGGCTTCGATAAGCCATCGGATATCAGCAGGCACATTTAGGAGCATCAATGCCCAAAGTCTAGTCATCCGTACTTTATAAATTTTAAACACAGCATTTTGAGGAAGTGAAGGGAAATATTTACGAAGGTTCGATAGAAAGATATCAGCATCCATTGAAGAGAAGAAAAGGAGATATATTACCGATACTGCGATTGAGTTTGTTCTTCTCCCAGATATGCACGTTTCAAACCTTCGAACAACAATGGCTTCAACTCCCGTTGAATGTTTCCTCAAGCTGTTGCACAACTGAACTCGAAGCACGGAATAATCAAATTAAACACAAGAAAAGAAAAGAAAAGAAGAGAAAATAGAGACACATAAAAGAAATAAAAACACAAGAGCAAATGAAAGTCAAAAAACAAACAACAAAGCAAATGAGACAAATGGCAAAGAGAGATAAAACCTGATCAATTATAATAGCCCATGAGAGGAATCTCCTCGAAACACAAAAAATTGATCAATACTACCTTCTTTTCTTTGTCTCTTTTTATTTATATTTCAAAAACATTGGGTTGCCTCCCAATAAGCGCTTGTTTAACGTCCTCAGCCTGACGTTATCTGTCCTCACCCATCAAGATAAGTTGGCTCGTAGAGAGGTACCTCATCGATGTCCTGCATCACTGTATTCTCATAGTAAGGCTTCAACCTGTGCCCATTCACCTTGAATACTTTATCCGTTTTTAAGCTCTTGATTTCCACCGCACCATGGGGAAAAACATTAGTAATAACAAAAGGTCCAACCCATCGAGATCGTAATTTACCTGGAAATAACTTGAGGCGAGAATGAAATAAAAGAACTTTCTGTCCCACTTCAAAATTCTTCCTGGAGATCAGTTTATCATGAAATGCATTAGTTCTCTCCTTGTAAATTCTGGAATTCTCATAGGCATCATTTCTAAGTTCTTCCAATTCTTGCAGTTGAAGCTTCCTTTGTTCTCCAGCAGCATCCATCTCCATGTTACAAAGCTTTACTGCCCACCATACTTTGTGTTCGAGCTCTACCGGAACTGTCTCTTATACACATCTAGATGTGTATAAGAGACAGGTGTATAGGTGTACTTGTAAGTGTTCGGTAGGCCAAAGTGTGCCATAAGGCTACATGATAATTTTGATGATAACAATACACATTGATTCATTGTGATTTACTAACATGTTTATTTATGTGCAAGAGTAATATCATTGAAATAATTGTAAAATCCAGAAAAGGCTTATTAAAATGAAGTGTTGAAGCTAAGGAGAAGACTACATGTTAAAGGCACCAAAGTTTAAGAACAATGATTGACTCAAGGAATGTGACACATGAGCAATGTTCAATCAATTGGTCATATATATCTCTAAAAATGCCCAAATTACATGATTCTTGAGCCTTTGGAAAGCTTACTCAATTTATAACATTTCATATGTTTTAAAGAAATTCAAATTTTAAGTGTAAGATCGTCCAAATCATCATGCAAGTTGAAAGACAAATGGAAGCAGCTGACATGAGCACCGAATACTCTTTTGGACATATCTTGAGCTAGGAAAATCAAAATGACTTGATTCTTATGGCATTAGAAAGATGACTTAATGGGGGACATTTCATTATTTTTTTGACGAAAATTCTAAATTTCAAATAGGAAGGCCGAATAATTGACATGTAATTCGTGGACTGCACAGAGAAAGAAAAATAACTCACATGAGCACCGAATGGTGTTTTGGCCATATCTTAAGATTAGAGATATCCAAATTCTTTGAATCTTAATGTTTTGGAAAGCTTATTCAAATATGAAGATCTTTTATGTTTTGAAGAAATTCAAATTTCAAATGGAAGACTGACAGAATTATCATTCAAGTCAGTGGACAGACACATGGAAGAAAAATCAAGTCACTTGAGCACCGAATGGTGTTTTGGCCAGATCTTGAGCTACAGATATCCAAATGACTTGGTTCTTGATGCGTTGGAAAGCTTATTCAAATGTGCAGATCTTTTATGTTTTACAGATTTTTAAATTTCAAACGGAACATTGACAAAAATGGCAGACAAGATTACTGTTTTTATGGTGGGCAGAAAATTTGGAGATGGTGTCTTCACTTGATTAAGTTCATCTCATTTGCCTATAAAAGGAGCCATTCTCCCATGCATTCAAAAAGTGCAAGAGAAGCATTTTATCAAGCAAAAAGCAAGAGAAATATCAAGTCTAGAGAGCTTTTATATTATTTATCTACTCTTTGAAGAGAGTTATACTTTTGTTGTAAAAATTATCTTTGTTCTTGTATTGTGGTGAGAGTGAGATATTATTGGAAAGGATAATAGTTATCCTTGAGAGAACTCTTGTTGTGTGGATCAAGAGTTGAGGAAAGTTGCCTTGGTGAGGTGTCATCAAGAAGACTCTGTGTGGTGTTATCAAGGGTGAAGGAAGTTTCCTTGGTGAGGTTGTTCATCAAGAAGAACTCTTGGTGTGGTGTTATCAAGAGTTAGAAGAAAAAGTCTTGATGAGGTTGTTCATCAAGCAAGTTGTAAAGATTTCTACAACTTAGTGGAAAGCTTAGCTCGTGGAGCTAGGAGCCGTGGATGTAGGCAAGGTTTGCCGAACCACGTAAATTGAGTTTGCACTCTCTCTATCCCTTTCCTCTTTATATTTTACTTGCACCTTGTGATTGTTCATCAATTATTCTTTTGATTGCATCTTGAAAATAACATGTTTCTGTCTCTTATACACATCTAGATGTGTATAAGAGACAGGTTATATAATTTTGATCTTTCAAGAAAAGTTTTCTAAATCCGTTTTGATAAATAAAAACCCAATTCACCCCCCCTCTTGGGTTGCCATACCTGGGTTAACAAGTGGTATCAGAGCAAGGTTGCTCATTTTTTTTTAAATCTTAACCGATTTTGAGCTATGGCAACTTTTAATTCAACTCATATGTTGAGGGGCTTTCTATTTCTAGACCTCCATTTTTTAATGGAAGTGATTACTCTTATTGGAAAACTAGAATGAGTATTTTCTTGAAATCTTTTGATTATGATTTGTGGTCTATTGTTTTGGAAGGACCTTTTGTTCCTACCAAATTGAAAATGGGGAATGCATGCTTAAAGAACCTAAAGAATTTAGTGAAGATGATAAAAAGAAATTGAGTTTGAATGCTAAAGCTATGAGTGTGTTGTATTGTGCTATAGATAGAAATGAGTTTAATAGAATATCTACTTGTTCTACGGCACAAGAAATATGGCACACACTTGAAGTAACTCATGAAGGAACTAGTCAAGTTAAAGAATCCAAAATTAGTATGCTAGTTCATAGTTTTGAGCTTTTTAAGATGAAATCGGATGAATCAATTTCTGAAATGTTTACTAGATTTACGGATATTATTAATAGTTTGAAATCTCTTGGTAAATCTTATTCTAATGTTGAAATGGTGAGAAAGATTCTTAGGTGTCTACCAAAATCTTGGGAGGCAAAGGTGACGGCAATTCAAGAAGCAAAGGACCTCACCAAACTGCCATTAGAAGAACTTATGGATTCTCTCATGACTCATGAAATCACCTTGAAGGAGAATGAAGAAGATTTCAAGAAAAAGAAAAATATCGCTTTCAAATCTTCAACAAAAGAAGATGATGAGTCCGACGATGAAGGAGATGATGAAGATCTTGCATTCATCACAAGAAAGCTAAAAGGATGATTAGAAGAAACCAAGGATTCAAGAAGAATTCTAGAAGGGAGTACAAAGGGCAAAGCTCAAAGCAAGATAAGAAAAATGATCAAGTCATTTGCTATGAGTGCAAGAAACCGGGACATGTAAGAGGATTGGCCTTACTTCAAGATGTCAAAACAAGAAACCAAAGCAATGAAAGGCACAGATTGGGATGATAGTGAAGCTAGCTCCACCCGAAGAAGAGATTGCGAAGAGTGGCAAACATGTGCTCAGGCTTAAGGGAAGAGAGGTAAGTCATTACTATTCCACTTATTCTAAACTATAGATCCTAAACTTTCATATGATGAATTACTTGCGCATTCCAAAATTTACATGGATGCAAGTTTGATTAAGCCAAAATTCCAAATTAATGCTTTCCAACAAGAAAGTCAAAAAATAATGTTATCCAATTAGAAGAGGTGGTAGAAATAAATGAAGCTTTAGAAAATAAAAATGAAATTTTAAAGCAAAAAGATTTTGAAAGTTTGGAAAGTCAAATACATTTATTAAAAACTGAAAATGACATTTAAAACAAAAGGATTTTGATAAATTGGAGAAACAAAATGCTATTTTGAAAAAGGAAAATAATGACTTAAGAAATATTGTTGATAGTTTTACAAAAGCACAAAAAATTTGAATTCTATGTTACAAAACCAAAGGTGTGTTTTTGATAAAAGAGGCTTAGGATATAAAACTCATAAAAATCAAAAGTATTTTAAAAATTATTTTGCTCATGCATCTTCTATAAATAATCCTAATCATTCATGTACTTATTGTGGAAGAAAAGGACACAAAGTGCATTCTTGCTATATTAAGAGAAATCCTAAGTTGAAACAAATATGGGTTCCAAAAAGTACCATAACTAACCCCCAAGGACCCAAGAACTTTTGGATACCAAAAAGTTACTCCTTGAATGTTGATTGTAGAGACAAAATGGCTAACAGATAAACTGTCATTTACTAAGAATGGTTTGAGTAATGAGTCACTGGATAATGTTTTGTTAACTCTGGAGTCACATTCTTGTGGACTTGTTCAGCGTGAATTACTTAATTTATGGACACAATTTCGTGATGAATTGTAGTGTTATAGTCTAGGGAATCTGACTAAAAATGACCCTGTTTGCCAGTTTATAAGAAAACTGGATGGGAAGCAAATCCCTGACTCATAGAAGGGGTTTCAGCCGTTACTGGACGTAAAACCAGAGGAAGATGTGAGCCACAATCACAACTACTTGTATATTTGAATGTGTGTTGTTGTTATCAAATTTCTTTTTCCTTGTTTCGTTTGATCTGATTATCAATGTTGTTTTTGTGTTGTTGTTGTTTGTTGATTTTATTTGTTTTAATTTCAAGTTTTCTTTTTAACAAACCATATGACTACCCCATGGCATAAGTACACGTGGGAGACAAGTGTGGAGGTTTTGTCAACCTCCACCGAAAGTGTATCTCTATTTTTTATGCTTCACGTGGGAGACAAGTGTGGGGGTTTTGTCAACCCCCGCCGAAAGTGCCGAAAGTGTATCTCCATTTTCCATGCTTCACGTGGGAGACAAGTGTGTAGGTTTTGTCAAACGTCGCCGAAAGCATACCTCATTTTTTCAAATTTTGGGGCGATAAATCTGCATCGAGCAACCCCCACCGAAATTATGTCCGCATGTGTCAAATTTGAGAGTTTTACATGTGTATATATCCATTCTGTATATTTTCAAATGTCATTTTATAACCTGTCTTGCACTTGAATCGCATAATACCTAACGTACATCATTGTCTTGCACAAGTTTAGAGCATTTTTAGAAAAGGAGAAAACACCAATTCGGCGATTCCAAAATATATGCGTATTTTGTGGATCGCAATTTGGTAAAGATGGAGAGTTTACAACAGCAGCTCTTGATATTGGTAGGACATTAGCTGCGAGGGGTATTCATTTGATTTATGGAGGGGTAGTCTTGGGTTAATGGGGTGTGTGTCGATAGCTGCATCCTTAGGAGGAAGCAAAGTTCTCGGCATTATCCCTAAACCATTAGCTGTACGAGATATCGTAGGCAACACCATGGGGAAAGAGTTACAGGTTTCTAGTATGCATGAGCGTATTGCACATATGGTCATTAAATCTGATGCATTTATAGCTTTGCCCGGTGGTTATGGTACATTAGAGGAGATATTTCAAATCACCTATTGGGCACAGCTAAACATCCATTGGAAACCCATTGGTTTGTTAAATGTCAATAATTTTTTTTATGGTTTGTTGTCTTTTCTTGATCAAGCAATAGAAAAAAACTTCATCTCACAGTCGGCGAGGCAAATCCTGGTTACAGCTTCAACTGCAGAGGAGTTAATTGACAGATTACAAGCATTCGTCTATTGCCTGATCCAACAATATCTCTGATAGATTGGTTTGGAGAAGGCAATAAGAGGCGTAAACTGGATTTAACGCTCCATCTGTAATCTATATCTGCTGGTTTGCTTTGTTTTTGTTTGCTTTCTTTTTATTGTGTTTATTTGAGTTTTTTTATGTCATTTCTTTTTGAGTTTTTTCAGGTTGTTTCTTTTGTCCCAGGTAATATTTTCTAATCTTGGTTTTTAGAGTGGTGCTTAAAAAGTGTAAGTCCTCTTGAAACGCATTTTGGATCTCTTTAATCCATAATGGCTGAATAAGGAGGCTAACTTCTAAACTTTTTAGACCCATTCTAACTTACTTGTTTTTGTTTGCTGGTTTGTTGGACTTTGTATTTTATGAGTAAGTTGTAGTGTATGGAATTAGAGTTGTATGTGTTTTTGTCTTTATCAGGTTTTGATCCCCCCCCCCTTCAAAAAAAAAAATGTGGGAAAAACCTGAGAATGGCAGAATATGGGGTTTCCTTAACTCTTGAAACGCATTCTCTCTAAATAAATCTGTAGTTTGTTTATTTATGTTGTTTGAAGTGTCTTGTTTCTTGTTTTGTTCTTTCATAATAAAGGTATATAGGCTGGAAACCTTAAGTCTGCGGGCTATGGTCCTAAGGATTGTTGAAATATACAATCTTGACTCAGGTGTAACAACGCCACGTACCTCTTTTCTTGCATTTTGTGGGTTGATGATAAGATAATGATTGAATTAAGAATAACTCTTGGAAAATGATAAATGATGCATGGATCTGTGTGCTTGAAATGTTTATTGGTTGTCGCTTTGCTTTTGATTCCTTGCGCAACATTGAGCACTGAGCTATTATCACTGAGTTATTTGTTCACTTAGAGAAAGTTTATGTAATTTAAATGTTTCTTCAGATTTCAATAAATTCTAGAACTTGTTTGATGGTCACTCGAGGCGAAATCCTAGACTGTGCAACATTGGGGAAATGATTTAGGCCATCTTTGGACCGTTTGAGCCTTAATTGCCAACCTTGACTGAAATTGATCCCTAGTTACCCCTTTGAGCCTCTGTAAGCCTTTTTCTTTGTGAACTCACTAAAAGATTTCCTAACGTCAAATGAATTTGTTCCAAACACTTTATCCCTTACCTATGAGCATGTAGATCATTCACAATTAAATTTTGAGCTATGTTCTGGTTTTGGGAAGTTAGAGGAGGTTGAAATGTGTCATGAGCAATGCAAGTGAGTTCCATTATGTTTGAAAAAAAAAGAAAAAAAGAAAAAAAGAAAAAAGCCAATCTGTACTTATTGTCCACATACTTACACATTGGGGACAATGTATTGTTTAAGTGTGGGGGAGGGGAAGTGTAAAAAAAAAGAGAAGAAAAGAAAAAAAGAAAAAAAGAAAAAAAAGAAAAAGAAGAGAACAAAAGAAGAAGAATAAGAGATCTATACCCTTAAGTGTTCTTAAAAGACTGAAACAACAAAGTGTGGGGGTGTAGTTTTCTTTTGTTTTCTACAAAAAAAAGAAAGATTGAGTGTTCTAAATAAGTTTGGGGGAATAACTTGATGAATTGAAATAAAGTTGTGTTATAGGGTTGAGCTCTACATAGTCTTGAATGATTTATGTGTTTGTGGGTGATTTGAGCCAAATTATTATCCTTTATCATACCTTCACCCAAGCCAAACGTTACAAGCTTAATAAAGTCCTACTTGATCCTTGGTGTTGTGCATGTCTACATTCGTGGAGAGTGACTTGAAAAGCAGGCCTATGGAGTTCATTTATACACACATCTTCAATATTAAATATGATTCATTTTTATGCATAAACTCATCCGGGTTACAAGTGATTAGGTGAGAATGGCTCTACACACACACATGCTTGAGGAATTGAAATGAAGCGAAACTAATCTTTGAGATAAAATTCTTGATCAAGTGCATTATTTTGAAGTTTTCCTTGGGTTATAATTAAGTACAATCTTTGAGGCCTATTTGCAAGATCAAGCATTTGTGTGTTTTAATTTTTTTTTTGTTGATTCTGTTTCGGTTTAGTTTTATTTCATATTGTCGTAGTTGCTCGAGGACTAGCAAAGTCTAAGTGTGGGGAATTTGATAGGTGTCTATTTATGTATTACTTTTATATCAATTCGTCCATGTTTCTTTGCTATATTCCGTAGTATTTTTATGTTTTTGTGTGTTTTGATGTTTGTAGGAGTTTTGGAGCAACTTGCACAAAAATGGAGTAAAACCCTTCATTTTCACCTCTGCTAGTCAACCATCTCTCGGATTTAATTGTATTGATATACAATGAACCCGATGACATATCATATACCGTTGAAAAGCTCTCGAAGTCTACTTTTTGGAGAAATTTACGGTTTATGAATCCATTCAGTGTACCTAAAGTTGTAATCAAAATAGTGTGAGAAGTGTAGAAATGTAATTCCACACATCACTGTAGCATGTATAATACGGGACACTGTAGCACGTTACTGTAGCAGAGTATTTAAACACATTTTAGGGTTTTATTTTTCATAACTTGAAGAGGGGAAAACGTGGAGGAGGCTGCATTTCTGGATTTCTCTCATCCCTTGGAGTTCTTGAAGGAGAAAGAAGATTTGAAAGAGGAGGAACTACAATTCCAAGAAGATTCATCTACAAAGAAGATTTTCAACGAATTTGCTAAGTTCTTTCTTTCCTTTTCAATTCTGGAATTTCTATGTATTGTATTTGTTATTCTGATTGAATATGTGTAACTAAATTTGAATTGGTTGAGGGTGATTTCAAAGCCCTTGATATGGATTTTGTGAGTTGATTGTGTAAGAAAATTGTTATCCAATTCTCTAATTGAAGTTGCTTGTATTTTCCCATATCTAATGCTTATGATTGCTTACTGATTGTATATGGAATGGCCAACTGAATATAATCTGTTGTTGTCTATTGCTAGATTAGAAATCTTGATCCGTAATTGTCATGAATTTCCAATCATTAGTAGCAAAATTGTGATCAGAGATTGCAATTGGAAACTACAACCTAGGTTAAATAATCCGAACTTGTGTGATTATTGCTTAGATCAACCTATCTTTCTCATCGTAATGCTTCAATTGAATTAAACTCAGAGAGCTTGTTCTAGGTTGTTTAATGGATAGAGATTAAATAAAGAGCTTGTTTTATTTAACAACAAAGTAAGGAAAGATTGGGATAACAGAGCTGATTGTTATCTATGGTTGATAATTTCAATGGTGTAATTGGATGATAATTCTACAATTAATTCGCAAATCCATATCTTGTGGTGGAAAATGATCCCTTGACCAGATTTCTGTCATTGATTAATTCCCATTTCAATTAAGTTTGCATTGTGTTATTCATTAATTACCGTCGTATTCAGTTTTTCATCTAGTTAATCAAACAACAAAACCCCCTGTTTAGTTTATTATTGCTGGAAAATAACAAATTCAATTAGAATCAATCCTCGTGGGAACTATATATACTTATCACTTTATTACTTGTGCGACTAGTATACTTGCTAGTTTCGAACGCATCAAGGCGTGTGCCACTATTCGTTAATTAAGAGCAGGTTGTCACGAGCTTAGAGGTTTGCGCAGCACGCTCGTGCGGCACTTAGGCAACTTGATCGAAAGTTGCTAAGTAAGCCTAGTGATTTGCCTTCTCGCTCAAGGAGAAGAGAGGATTGTTGAGCCAAAGAGCCTGTCGGCAAAAAGAGAAGAGATGGGAGATGGAGACAAGTATTGCTAAGCAAGAGAGCTTTGTATTACACAAGAAAGCTTTACAATGCTTGGATGCTTGGATGAATTACAAATGAGCTTTGGAGGGGTTTATATAGTGAACCACCTCTCAAATGAATCGCTAAGATCTAATGCATCTAAGGGTCCTAATTCACTATCTAGAATGATCTACTAGATATGTACAAAAATAGATAAGTACAAAAGAATATTCCTATCTTGCTAGAGAATTCTAGAAGATGGTGATAGGTGTCTAATTATATATCATTTTCATATTAATTCGTCCATGTTTCTTTGCTATATTCCTTGGTATTTTTATGTTTTGTGTGGTTTTGATGTTTGTAGGAGTTTTGGAGCAACTTGCACAAAAATGGAGTAAAACCCTTCATTTTCACCTCTGCTAGTCAACCATCTTCTCGGATTTAATGGTATTGATATACAATGAATCCGATGACATATTATATACCGTTGGAAAGCTCTCGAAGTCTATTTTCTGGAGAAATTTACGGTTTATAAATCCATTCAGTGTACCAAAAGTGGTAATCAAAACAGTGTGAGATGTATAGAAATATAATTCCACAAGCACTGTAGCATGTATAATACGGGGCATTGTAGCAAGTCAGTGTAGCAGAGTATTTAAACACATTTTAGGGTTTTATTTTCATAACTTGAAGAGGGGAGAACGTGGTAGAGGCTACAGCTCTGGAATTCTTTCATCTCTTGGAGTTCTTGAAGGAGAAAGGAAGCTTGGAAAGAGGAAGAACTATAATCCAAAGAGAATTACATCAAATTTGCTAAGTTTTTCCCTTCCCTTTCATTTTCTGGAATGTCTCCATGTTGTATTGTATTTACCACGTTCTTAAACATGTGTTACTGATTCTGAATTGGTTGAGGGTGATTTCAAAGCCCCTGATATGGTTTTTGTAAGTTGATTGTGTAAGGAATTGTTATCCAATTCTCTAATTGACGTTGCTTGTATTTTCCCATGTTTAATGCTTATGATTGCTTGCTGGATTGTATTTGGGTGGCCAACTGAATATAATCTGGATATTGTCTATTGCTAGACTAGAAATCTTGATCCGTAATTGTCTTGAATTTCTAATCATTAGTAGCAAAATTGTGATCAGAGATTGCAATTGGAGAATAAAACCTAAGTTAAATAATCCGAGCTTGTGTGTTTATTGCTTAGATCAACCTATCTTTCTTATCGTAATGCATCCATTGAATTAAATTTAGAAAGCTTGTTCTAGGTTGTTTAATGGATAGAGATTAAATAAAGAGCCTGTTTTATTTAACAACAAAGTAAGGAAAGATTGGGATAACCGAGCTTGTTGTTATCTACGGTTGATAATTTCAATGGTGTAATTGGATGACAATTCTATGATTAATTCGCAAATCCATATCTTGTGGTAGAGAATGATCCCTTAACTAGATTTCTCTCATTGATTTTTCATTCGAATTAACTTTCTGTTTGTTATTCTTCGTTTGCATTATTATTTCACTTAGTTAATCAATCAACAAAACCCCCCATTTACTCTGTTTTTGCTTTCGAATAACAAATTTAATTAGAATCAATCCTCGTGGGAACGATATCTTACTCATCATTTTATTACTTGTGCGACTAGTATACTTGCTAGTTTCGAATGCATCAAGTTTTTGGCGCCGTTGCCGGGGATTGGTTTTCTAATCGATTTGTTATTCTGTCTTTACTGATAATTCTTGATCTTTACTTTTTGATTGTTTGTGTTTAGGCTTTTATGTCCGAGGGAGAAGCACATCAGTGACTTAAGAGAATTAAGGAGTTTCTCCAATCCTCGAATTTAAGACTAAATCGATTAATTTCAACTCCATCTCCAGAATTTGACCTTGCACGACATACTTCCCTCCCATCTTCTTGCAGTTCAATCAAATCTGAATCGGAAGTAATGGCGATGGAAAACGATCAGACTCTTAAGGAGTTAGCGGCACCAATTATCGATCAACAACCGCTGTGCATAAATACCAATCTTGAGGTAGATTTTGAACTTAAATCTGGACTAATTCATCTCTTACCTACATTTCATGGTTTTGCAGGAGAGGATCCTATCAAATACCTCAGAGAATTTCTTGTGGTATGCTCAAGTATGAAGCCAACTGGTGTGTCTGAGGAGCAAATAAAATTGAGAGCTTTTCCATTCTCATTAGTAGATTCGGCGAAAGATTGGCTATACTATCTACCACCGGGTTCCATCACCACGTGGAATGAGATAAGTAAACTCTTTTTAGAGAAATACTTTCCCATTTCGAAAGCTATAAACATTAGAAAAGACATTTGTGACATTCGACAACACAATGGAGAATCACTTTATGAATATTGGGAGAGATTTAAAAGGTTATGTGCTAGCTGTCCAAACCAACAAATTAGTGATGGACTCCTAATTCAATATTTCTATGAGGGTCTCATACCAATGGAAAGGAGTTCAATGAGGTGCTAGTGGTGGAGCACTAGTTAATAAAACACCGAACGTTGCAAAGACGTTTGATTCAGTGACATGGCAGTGCATCCCCAAAACAATTCAGCAGTCAATTTGAGCCACAAATACCAAAAAGAGTAAATGAGGTAAGTACTTCAAACATTGAACAACAACTTTGTGAACTTACCTCTCTTGTAAAAAAATTGGCTGTAGGACATATGCAGCAATCTTATGCATGTGGAGTATGTTCTGCCATGGACCATCCAACCGACATGTGTCCAACTTTGCAAGAAGGAGATACAGAACAAGCCAATGCCATGGGTGGATTTCCAGGACAACCAAAGCAAAGGTATGACCCTTCCTCCAATACTTACAATGCTGGATGGAGAGATCACCTAATTTAAGATATGGGAATCATCAACCAATTGCCCCAAATGCCATACCACATCGACCACCAGGTTTCAATCAAACCAAGGGGCAGCAACCATTTTCAAGCACAACCACAACCAGCACCACAACCAGCTCACACAAATTCAGGTAGTCTCTCCAGGATATTGTTAAAGCCTTGCACTAAAACACAATGCAATTTTAGAGGAAACTAGGGCAAGACCCAAAACCTGGAAAATTCAAAATGGGAAATTGGCCATTAACATGAGCAAATTTGAGAGTCAAAGCTCATAAAAATTACCTTCTCAGCCGGTGATCAATCCAAGAGAGAATACTAGTGCTGTAACTTTGAGAAGTGGGAAGCAATTAGAGATTCCACCAAAGAGATCACAAACTGATGAAGGGGATGATACCACTTCTACCATGAACAAAACATCCACTTCTAAGGTAAATCCTAAAACTTCCATTCATTCATATGTTACTCCTCCACCTTTTCCTAGCAGATTTGCAAAATCAAAGAAGGAGAACAAGAACAAGAAATCCTGGAAACTTTTCGCAAGATCGAGGTAAACATACCACTTCTGGATGCTATCAAGCAAGTGCCTCGTTATGCAAAATTTCTCAAAGAGTTATGCACCAAAAAGAGGAAGTTGAAAAGAAATGAGAAGGTAAGTGTGGGGGAAAATGTTTCAGCTGTATTGCAAAGAAAAATTCCTCCGAAATGTAAAGATCCAGGTACGTTCACCATTCCATGCACTATTGGTAATACCAAGTTTGAAAGAGCTGTGTTAGATTTAGGAGCACTATTAATGTCATGCAATCTATTGTGCTTCTTTAAATCTTGGACCCCCTCGGAAAACTGTTATTGTAATCAACTTGCGATCGTTCTAATGCATACCCAAAGGAGTTGTGGAAGATGTGCTTGTGCAGGTAATTCAATTGGTTTTTCCAGCAGACTTCTATGTTCTGGAAATGGAGGATGAGACATCTCCCAATCCAACACCGATTCTTTTGGGGAGGCCATTCTTGAAAACTGCCCGAACGAAGATTGATGTTCATGATTGCACTCTCACCATGGAGTTTGATGGCGAGGTGATTCGTTTCAATATTTTTGAGGCAATGAGGTACCCTAGTGACTTGCATTCTATTTTTGCAGTTGATGTTATTGATTCTTTGGCACAACAACTTTTTGAGTTAACTCGCAAGG
>SNVD02000473.1:0-13223 GCA_013180625.2 Boswellia sacra
TCGAGCAATGACTTTAGCTCCCATTTGGATGTTTCCTCAAGCTGTTGCAACAGTGAATTTGAAGTACGGAATAATCAAATTAAACAAAAGGAAGGAAAAGAAAAGACCAGAAATGAAACTAAAGACATATAAAAGAGATAGCAACACAATAGCAAACAAAAGTAAAAAAAAATATAAAAAATATAAAAACAAATAAGACAGATGGCAAAGAGAGATAAAACCTGATCAATTTGATGGCCTACGAAAGGAATCTCCTCGAGACACAAAAATCTATCATTATTACCTTATTTTATTTTTCTTTTCTTTTCTTTTTATTTATTTTGTAAAAACATTGGGTTGCCTCCCAATAAGCGCTTGGTTTAACGTCCTCAGCCCGACGTTGGTTCCATCATGGGAGGGTCCAATCTCTGCTGTGCTTCTCTAGTGGGCTTGGATCATTTTTCCAACAAGAATTATTGCATGCATATGGTTGGGCCTTGGATGTTAGCAATCGTCCACCCAATAGTTATTTTGTGATCTCTAAGTACTTGGACGAGTTTCTCTTCTTGTAATGGTGCAAGGCCCATTTCTATTATAATTGGCAAAGTATCATTCTCACCCAAGAATCCATGCTTCAAATGATCTGGAAGTGGCTTAAGCTCCAAGGTATTGGCCTTCATCACAGAAGGAAGAAGTTTCTCATTAGATAAAGGCAATTCAATGTATGAAACATCATACTTGTTTGTGGTTATAGTTATGGTCTCATCTAAGCTTGCCACAGCTTCCTCCATTTGTTTGGACACTTGTATAAAAATTCTTGATTCCTTAGGATTTTCTGTCCCTATGTGCTCACTAATACCTACATCCAATCCATTCTTGCGAGTTAACTCAAAATATTGTTGTGGCAAAGAATCAATAACGTCAACTGCAAAAACAGAATGTAAGTCACTAGGGTACCTCATTGCCTCAAAAATATTGAAACAGATAACCTTGCCATCAAACTCTATGGTGAGAGTGCCATCATGAACATCAATCGGTGTTGGATTAGGAGATGTCTCATCCTCTATTTTAAGGACATAGAAGTCTGCTAGGAAAACCAATTGATTCACCTGCACAAGCACATCTTCCACAACTCTTTTGAGATATGCATTAAAATGATCAGCAAACTGAATGGTAATACCAGTTTTCGCAAAAGGTCCAAGATTTAAAGAAGCATAAATAGAATATGGCATGAAATTAATAGATGCTCCTAAATCTAACATAGCTCTTTCAAACTTGGTATTACCAATGGTGCATGGAATGGTGAACGTACCTGGATCTTTGCATTTCGGAGGAATTTTTCTTTGCAATACAGCTGAAATATTTTCCCCCACACGTACCTTCTCATTTCCTTTCAACTTCCTCTTGTTGGTGCATAACTCTTTGAGAAATTTTGCATAACGAGGGACTTGCTTGATAGCATCCAGAAGTGGTATGTTTACCTCGATCTTGCGAAAAGTTTCCAGGATTTCTTGTTCTTGTTCCTCCTTCGATTTTGCAAATCTACTAGAAAAAAGTGGAGGAGAAACATATGAAGGAATGAGAGTTATAGGATTTACCTGAGAAGTCAGTGTTTTGTTCATGGTGGAAGTGGTGTCATCTCCTTCATCAGTTTGTGATTTCTTTGGCAGGACATCTAATTGCTCTTCATTTTGCAAAGTTATCGCACAAGAATTCTCTCTTGGATTGATCACCGTCTGAGAAGATAATTTTTCTGAGTCTTGGCCCTCGAATTTGCTCATGCTAGTAGCCAATTGTCCCATTTGATTTGCTAGGTTTTGGATACTTGCCCCAGTTTCCTGCTGGAATTGCATTGTGTTAGTGGCAAGTGCATTAACAATATCCTGGAGAGACATACCTGAGTTTTGTGAAGCTGGTTGTGGTGCTGGATGTGGCATTGGTGGTGGTTGCATTTGAAATGGTTGCTGCACTCTAGGTTGATTGAAACCTTGCAGCCAATTTGGTATGCCATTTGGGGCGATCGGTTGATGATTCCCGTAACTAAAATTGGGGTGATCTATCCATCCAGCATTGTAAGTGTTAGAGAAGGGATCATACCATTGCCTTGTTTGTCCTGGAAATCCATCCATGGGATTGGCTTGTTCCATATCTCCTTGCAAAGTTGGATACATGTCGATTGGATGCTCCATGGTAGAATATACCCCACATTCATAAGATTTCTGCACATGTCCTACATCCATGTTTTCCACAAGAGAGGTTAGCTCAGAAAGTTATTGTTCAATGTTCGGAGTGCTTACTGTTGAGTTTCCATGGACAGCCCAAAACTCCACATTGGTATGATATTGTCCACTTTGGGCCTAAGCCCTCATGGATTTGTTTTTGGGTTCTACCCAAAAGGCCTCATACCAATGGAATGCTTGTCCACATTTATATACCCATGATCTTTCCCATGTCTAGCCAATGTGGGACTTTAGTTGCACACCCAACAATCCCCCCACCAAACAAAGGACCATTTTTTCTTCCCGAGCCTCCCCACAAATGATTATCCATTTGTATACTTCATCGAGGCCTTTGTCTACCTCGAGAGCCATCCGCCTGCTTCATCGAGGCTGCCTTCCTACCTCGAGAGCTTGCTTCTATCTTTGTCTCCAAATAGAGCTCAACCACGGATCCGAGGGCCCACCACCTTTTGTTTGGGTTTGAGAATTTTCATCACATATTCTCCTGGCTAAGTCTGGGCCTGGGCTCTGATACCACTTGTTGACCCAGGTTGATGACAACCTTAAGAGGGGGGTGAGGGTGAATTGGGTTTTTATTTATTCAAAACGAATTTATAAAACTTTTCTGAAAGATAAAAATTATTTCACTTTTTTCTTCTTTTGAGAAATAGAAGTGAAGGAAGTGAAAATAGAGTTATCGAAGGATGCAAATCAAGAGGAATAGCAATAAAGAACAATCACAAGTGCAAGTAAATATAAAGAGATAGGGATAGAGAGAGTGCAAACTCGATTAACGTGGTTCGGCAAACCTTGCCTACGTCCACGGGCTCCTAGCTCCACGAGCTAAGCTTTCCACTAAGTTGTAGAATCTTTACAACTTGCTTGATGAACAACCTCACCAAGACTTTTTTCCTTCAACTATTGATAACACCACACCAAGAGTTCTTCTTGATGAACAACCTCACCAAGGAAAGAGTTCTCTCAAGGATAACTTTTATCCTTTACAAAAAGATCTCACTCTCACCACAATACAAGAACAAAGTAAATTTTTACAACAAAAGTACAACTCTCTTCAAAGAGTAGATAAAGAATATAAAAGCTCTCCAGACTTGATATTTCTCTTGTTTTTTTTGCTTGATAAAATGCTTCTCTTGCACTTATTGAATGCATGGGAGAATGGCTCCTTTTATAGACAAATGGGATGAACTTAATCAAGTGAAGACAACAACTCCAAATTTTCTGCCCACCATAAAAACCATAATATTGTCTGCCATTTTTGTCAATGTTACGTTTGAAATTTAAAAATTTGAAAAACATAAAAGATTTGTACATTTGAATAAGCTTTCCAAAGAATCAAGAATCAAGTCATTTGGATATCTGTAGCTCAAGATATGGCCAAAACACCATTCGGTGCTCATGTGACTTGATTTTTCTTTCTTGTGTCAGTCCACCAAATTGAATGATAATTCTGTTAGCCTTCCGTTTGAAATTTGAATTTCTTCAAAACATAAAAGATCTGCATATTTGAATAAGCTTTCCAAAAAATTGAGAATCAAAGCATTTGGATATCTCTATCTTAAGATATGGCCAAAACACCATTCGGTGCTCATGTGAGTTGATTTTTCTTCTCTGTGTCAGTCCACAGAATTGCATGTCAATTATGTCAGTCTTCCATTTGAAATTTGAATTTCTTCAAAACATATGAAATGTGCCCCATTAAGTCATATTTCTAATGCCACAAGAATCAAGTCATTTTGATTTTTCTAGCTCAAGATATGTCCAAAGGAGTATTCGGTGCTCATATCAGCTGCTTCCATTTGTCTTTCAACTTGCATGATGATTTGGACAACCTTGCACTTGAAATTTGAATTTCATTAAAACATATGAGATGTTATAAATTGAGTAAGCTTTCCAAGGCTCAAGAATCACGTCATTTAGATATTTGTAGAGATATATATGACCAATTGATTAAACATTGCTCATGTGTCACATTCCTTGAGTCAATCCTTGTTCTTAAACTTTGGTGCCTTTAACATGTAGTTTTCTCCTTAGCTTCAATACTTCATTTTAATAAGTCTCTTCTTGATTTTAAAATTATTTCAATGATCTTACTCTTACACATAAATAAACATGTTAGTAAATCTCAATTAATCAATGTGTATTGTTATCATCAAAATTATCATGAAGCCTTAGGGCTAACAATCTCCCCCTTTTTGATGATGACAAACCATTGATTGCTTTAAAATATAATCTAAAATCAAGAATGAAAATAAAATCAACAATAAGCAAAAAGAATGGCACTTGTTATGAATATAAGCAATCCAACTATTTCTCCCCCTTTTGTGATCATCAAAAAAATGTAATCAAATTAACTACTCCCCCTAAATATATTCTCCCCCTTAACATATGCTATCATAATTGATGATGCGTTCGAAACTAGCAAGTATACTAGTCGTACAAGTAATAAAGTGATAAGTAGATATCGTTCCCACGAGGATTGATTCTAATTGAATTCGTTATTTTCCAGCAAAGATAAACTAAACAGGGGGGGTTTTGTTAAATGATTAACTAAATGAAATAAGAATGCAAATTAAGAATAACAAAACAGAAGTTAATTTGAATGAAAGATCAATGAGAGACACTTGGTTAAGGGTTCTTTCTCTGCCACAAGATATGAATTTGTGAATTAACATAGAATTGTAATCCAATTACAGCATTGAAGTTATCAACCGTAGATAACAATAAGCTCTGTTATCTCAATCTTTCCTTACTTTGTTGTTAAATAAAACAAGCTCTTTATTTAATCTCTATCCATTAAACAACCTAGAACAAGCTCTCTAAGTTTAATTCAATAGAAGCATGACGATGAGAAAGATAGGTTGATCTAAGCAATAATCACACAAGTTCGGATTATTTAACCTAGGTTGTATTTTCCAATTGCAATCTCTGATCACAATTTTGCTACTAATGATTGGAAATTATGACAATTACGGATCAAGATTTCTAATCTAGCAATAGACAACAACAGATTATATTCAGTTGGCCATTCCAAATACAATCAGTAAGCAATCATAAGCATTAGATATGGAAAATACAAGCAACTTCAATTAGAGAATTGGATAACAATTTCTTACACAATCAACTCACAAAATCCATATCAAGGGCTTTGAAACTGTCTCTTATACACATCTAGATGTGTATAAGAGACAGCACATATTCAATCAGAATAACAAATATAATACAGAGAAATTCCAGAATTGAAAAGGAAAGAAAGAACTTAGCAAATTCTTTGAAAATCTTCTTGTAGATGAATCTTCTTGGAATTGTAGTTCCTCCTCTTTCAAAATCTTCTTTCTCCTTCAAGAACTCCAAGGGATGAGAGAAATCCAGAAATGCAGCCTCCTCTCACGTTTTCCCCTCTTCAAGTTATGAGAATAAAACCCTAAAATGTGTTTAAATACTCTGCTACAGTAACTTGCTACAGTGCCCCGTATTTAACAACATGCTACAGTGATATATGGAATTACAAATATACACTTCTCATACCATTTTTATCACAACTTTCGGTACACTACATAAATTCGTGAACCGTAAATTTCTCAAGAAAATAGACTTCGAGAGCTTTTCAATGGTATATAGCATGTTATCCGGTTAATTGTATATCGATACAATCAACTCCAAGAAATGGGTTGACTAGCAGAGGTGAAAATGAAGGGTTTTACTCCAATTTTGTGTAAGTTCCTCCAAAACTCCTACAAACATAAAAAACCACACAAAAACATAAAAATACCAAGGAATATAGCAAAGAAACATGGACGAATTGATATGAAAATGATATATAAATAGACACTTACAAATTCCCCCACACTTAGACTTTGCTAGTCCTCGAGCAACTACGACAATATGAAATAAAACTAAACCGAAACAGAATCAACAAAAAAATTAAAACACACAAATGCTTCATCTTGCAAATAGGCCTCAAAGATTGTACTTAATTATAACCCCAGGAAAACTTCAAAATAATGCACTTGATCAAGAATTTTATCTTAAAGATTAGTTTCGCTTCATTTCAATTCCTCAAGTGTGTGTGTGTAGAGCCATTCTCACCTAATCACTTGTAACCCGGATGAGTTTATTCATAAAAATGAATCATATTTAATATTGAAGATGTGTGTATAAATGAACTCCATAGGCCTGCTTTCAAGTCACTCTCCACTAATGTAGACATGCACAACACCAAGGATCAAGTAGGACTTTATTAAGCTTGTAACGTTTGGCTTGGGTGAAGGTATGATAAAGGATAATAATTTGGCTTAAATCACCCAGAAACACATAAATCATGCAAGACTATGTAGAGCTCAACCCTATAACACAACTTCATTTCAATTCACCAGGTTACTCCCCAAACTTATTTAGAACACTCAATCTTTTTTTTTTTTTTTTTGTAGAAAACAAAAGAAAACTACACCCCCACACTTTGGTGTTTCATTCTTTTTAAGAACATTAAGGGTATAGATCTCTTATTCTTCTTCTTTTGTTCTTTTTTTTCTTCTTTTTTTCTTTTTTTTCTTTTTTTTTTATTACACTTCCCCTCCCCCCACACTTAAACAACACATTGTCCTCAATGTGTAAGTACGTGGACGATAAGTACAGATTGTCTTTTTTTTCTTTTTTTTTTTTACAAACATAATAGAACTCATTAGCATTGCTCATGACACATCCCAACCTCCTCTAACTTCCCAAAACCAGAACATAGCTCAAAATTTAATTGTGAACGATCTACATGCTCATAGGTAAGGGATAAACTGTTTGGAATAAATTCATTTGAGGTTAGGAAATCTGTTAGTGAGTTAACAAAGAAAAAGGCTTACAAAGGCTCAAAGGGGTAACTAGGGATCAATTTCAGTCAAGGTTGGCTAATAAGGCTCAAACGGTCCAAAGATGGCCTAAATCATTTCCCCAATGTTGCACAGTCTAGGATTTCGCCTCGAGTGACCATCAAACAAGTTCTAGAATTCATTGAAATCTGAAGACACATTTAAAATTACATAAACTTTCTCTAAGTGAACAAATAACTCAGTGATAATAGCTCAGTGCTCAATGTTGCGCAAGGAATCAAAAGCAAAGCGAAAAACAATAAACATTTCAAGCACACAGATCCATGCATCATTTATCATTTTCCAAGAGTTATTCTTAATTCAATCAGTATCTTATCATTGACCCACAACATGCAAGAAAAGAGGTACGTGGCGTTGTTACACCTGAGTCAAGATTATATATTTCAACAATCCTTAGGACAAGTAGCCCGCAGACTTAAGGTTTCCAGCCTATATACCTTTATTATGAAAGAACAAAACAAGAAACAAGACACTTCAAACAACATGAAATAAAAAAACTACAGATTTATTGAGAGAGAATGCGTTTCAAGAGTTAAGAAAACCCCATATTCTGCCATTCTCAGGTTTTTCCACAATTGTTTTTTTGAATCGAAACTGATAAAGATAAAAACACATAAACAACTCTAAATTACGCAAAACTAAACTCACTCATAAAATAACAAAGTTCAACAAGTCAGCAAACAAAAACAAGTTAGTTAGAATGGGTCTAAAAAGTTTAGAAGTTAGCCTCCTTATTCAGCCATTATGGATTGAAGAGATCCAGAATGCGTTTCAAGATAACTTGAACTTTTTAAGCCACCATTCTAAAAACCGAGATTAGAAAATATTACCTGGGACGAAAGAAATAACCTGAAAAAACTCAAAAGAAAAGACATGAAAAATCTCAAATAAACACACTAAAAAGAAAGCAAACAAAAACGAAGCAAACCAGCAAATAGAGATTACAGATGGAGGGTTAAATCCAGTTGACGCCATTTGTTGCCTTCTCCACACCAATTTATCCGAGCCATTGTTGGATCAGGTGAATAGACGAATTCTTGTAGTATGTCAATTAACTCTCCTGCAGTTGAAGCTGTAACCAGCATTTGCCTTGCTGACGGTGAGATGAAATTTTTGTCTACAGATTGATCAAGAAAGGACAACAAACCATCAAAAAAATTATTAACATTTAACAAACCAATGGGTTTCCGATGGATGTTTAGCTTTGCCCAAGAGGTGATTTGAAATATCTCCTCTAATGTACCATAACCACCCGGCAAAGCTATAAATGCATCGGACTTAACAACCATATGTGCAATACGCTCATGCATGCTAGAGACCTGTAACTCTTCCCCGATTGTGTTGCTTACGATATCTTGTACAGCTAAAGGTTTAGGGATAATGCCAAGAACTTTGCTCCCGCCTAGGGTTGCAGCTGTTGACACACACCCCATTAACCCAAGACTACCCCCTCCATAAATCAAATTTATACCCCTCGCAGATAATGTCCTACCAAGATCAAGAGCTGCTGTGGTAAACTCTCCATCTTTACCAAATGGCGATCCGCAAAATACGCATATATTGCGGAATCGCCGAATTGGTGTTTTCTCCATTTCTACAAGTGCTCTAATCTTGTGTAAGACACGTAAGATATTATGCTCAATTGCAAGACAGTTTATGGAATGACATATGAAAATATGCAGAATGTATATATACACCCATAAAACTCTCAAATTTTGACACATGGGGACATACTTTCGGTGCGGGTTGCTCGATGCAGATGTATCGCCCCAAGATTTGAAAAAATGAGATATGCTTTCGGCGAGGTTTGACAAAACCTACACACTTGTCTCCCACGTGAAGCATGGAAAATGGAGATACACTTTCGGCGGGGGTTGACAAAACCTCCACACTTGTCTCCCACGTGTACTTATGCCATAGGGTAGTCATATGGTTTGTCAAAAAGAAACTTGAAATTAAAACAAACAAAATCAACAAACAACAACAACACAAAACAACATTGATAATCAGATCAAACGAAACAAGAAAGCAACAAAATCCGACAACAACTATACATATTCAAATATACAAGTAGTTGTGATTGTGGCTCACATCTTCCTCTGGTTTTACGTCCAGTAACGGCTGAAACGCCTTCTATGAGTCGGGATTTGCTTCCCATCCAGTTTTCTTATAAACTGGCAAACAGGGTCGTTTTTAGTCAGATTCCCTAGACTCTAACACTGCAATTCATCACGAAATTGTGTCCATAGATTAAGCAATTCACGCTGAACAAGTCCACAAGAATGTGACTCGAGAGTTACCAAAACATTATCCAACGACTCATTACTCAAACCATTCTTAATAAATGAAAGTTTATCTTCTCTATTCCTGGACACAAAACCTAATGAACGACAAGTCTGTTTACAATTCCATCTAGCACATTTATAACATACTTGTAACCTTTTCGCTCTTCGCCTCTTGGCGTAGTAGCTCTTTCCTAGACCAGGCATGTATTTTGCGAGATTAATGTCCGGCTCACCGGACAATCTAACCTTGTCTTCGATAAGCCATCGGATATCAGCAGGCACATTTAGGAGCATCAATGCCCAAAGTCTAGTCATCCGTACTTTGTAAATTTTAATCACAGCATTTTGAGGAAGTGAAGGGAAATATTTACGAAGGTTCGATAGAAAGATATCATCATCCATTGAAGAGAAGAAAAGGAGAGATATTACCGATAATGCGATTGAGTTTGTTCTTCTCCCAGATATGCACGTTTCAAACCTTCGAACAATGGCTTCAACTCCCGTTTGAATTTTTCCTCAAGCTGTTGCACAACTGAACTCGAAGCACGGAATAATCAAATTAAACACAAGAAAAGAAAAGAAAATAGATACACATAAAAGAAATAAAAACACAAGAGCAAATGAAAGTCAAAAACAAACAACAAAGCAAATAAGACAAATGGCAAAGAGAGATAAAACCTGATCAATTATAATATCCCATGAGAGGAATCTCCTCGAAACACAAAAATTGATCATTACTACCTTCTTTTCTTTGTCTCTTTTTATTTATGTTTCAAAAACATTGGGTTGCCTCCCAATAAGCTCTTGGTTTAATGTCCTCAGCCTGACGTTATCTGTCCTCACCCATCAAGATAAGTTGGCTCGTAGAGAGGTACCTCCTCGATGTCTTGCATCACTGAATTCTCATAGTATAGCTTCAACCTGTGCCCATTCACCTTGAATACTTTGTCCATTTTTAAGCTCTTGATTTCCACTGCACCATGAGGAAAGACATCAGTAATAACGAAAGGTCCAACCCATCGAGATCGTAATTTACCTGGAAATAACTTGAGGCGGGAATGAAATAAAAGAACTTTCTGTCCCACTTCAAAATTCTTCCTGGAGATCAGTTTATCATGAAATGCCTTAGTTCTCTCCTTGTAAATTCTGGAATTCTTATAGGCATCATTTCTAAGTTCTTCCAATTCTTGCAGTTGAAGCTTCCTTTGTTCTCCAGCAGCATCCATCTCCATGTTGCAAAGCTTTACTGCCCACCATGCTTTATGTTCGAGCTCCACTGGAAGGTGGCATGGCTTACCATAGACTAACCTATACGTAGACATACCAATAGGTGTCTTGTAAGCAGTCCGGTATCCCAAAGTTGCATCATTTCATCGTATGCTCCAATCTTTTCTGTTCGGATTCACTGTCTTCTCGAGAATGGACTTGACTTCTCGATTTGAAACTTCAACTTGACCCCTTGTTTGTGGATGATAGGCAGTAGACACCTTGTGAGTGATGTTGTATTTCTTGAGCAAGGCTTCAAATGATCTGTTGCAGAATTGTGTCCCTCTATCGCTTATCATGGCTCTTGGTGTTCCAAATCTCGCAAAAATGTTAGATTTCACAAAATCTACAACACCTTTAGAATCATTAGTTCTCGTAGCTTTTGCTTCCACCCATTTAGAAACATAATCCACAGCAAGTATAATGTAAACATTACCACAAGATGAAGGAAAAGGACCCATGAAATCAATACCCCACACATCAAAAATCTCAACAACAAGTATAGGGGTTTGTGGCATTTGATTTTTGGCACTTAAATTACCTGTCCTTTGACAACGGTCACAAGCTTTGCAAAATAGATATTCATCTTTGAACAATGATGGCCAGTAGAATCCACAATCAAGAACTTTCAGGGCTGTTCTTTTTGGTCCGAAGTGACCGCCACATGCATAATAATGACAGAATGTCAAAATTGAATTAAATTCAGATTCAGAAACACACCTTCTTATCACTTGATCAGAACAATGCTTCCAGAAGTATGGATCATCCCATATGTAATATTTGGCAATGTTTTTAATCTTGTCTCTTTGAGCTCGAGTCAAGTCATGTGGTAGCTTCTTGGTAACTAAGTAATTAACAATATCCGCATACCAAGGGGCTGCTATATGTAGAGACAGCAATTGTTCATCCGGAAAGCTTTCTTGTAATGGCAGTACATCCTCGTCATAGACAATGCGACTGAGATGGTCTGCAACTAAGTTTTCACTTCCCTTCTTATCTTTGATCTCCAAGTCAAATTCCTGTAAAAGGAGTATCCACCTGATAAGGCCTTGGTTTTGCATCTTTCTTTGTGAGCAAGTACCTCAAAGCTGCATGATCAGAATAAACGGTTACTTTAGTACCAATCCAATAAGATCGAAACTTTTCTAAAGCAAAAATAACCGCTAGCAGCTCTTTCTCAGTGGTAGAATAATTAAGTTGAGCATCGTTTAAAGTCCGAGATGCGTAATAAATGGCATGTGGAACTCTGCCAATTCTTTGACCCAAAACGGCACCCACAGCATAATCACTCGCATCACACATGATCTCGAATGGATGATTCCAATTTGGAGATTGGATTATTGGAGCTCAAGTCAAGAGTTCCTTCAGTTTCTCAAATGCCTCTTTGCATTTCTCATCAAATTCAAAGGCCACATCATTCTGCAATAATCTGCATAGAGGAAATGCTATCTTCGAGAAATCTTTGATGAATCGACGATAGAAACCTGCATGACCAAGAAACGAACGAATATCCCGCACCTTGTGGAAGGTGTGCGGAACTATAGATCTATCTTGGATTTCTCAACTATCTATACCCTTAGCAGAATAACATGTCCCAAACTATACACTGATCACCATAAAATACTTTTTCCCAATTCAGACAAGGTTCGTTTTCCATACATCTTTGGGGAATATAAAGTGTGATGTTATCAAGGCATTTTCAAAAGAATCCCAAAAACACTAAAATCATCCATAAAATTTTTTACCTCATAATGTTCTCACATAATCAAAGAAATCTTACCATACACCTTTGGAAGTGGCATGGGGGGTGGGGGGGGGGGCATTGCAAAGACCGATTGGCATGCGTCGATAGGCAAATGTACCGAATGGGCATGTGAATGTAGTTTTCTCTTGATCCTCAGGGGCAATGACAATCTGATTATATCCTGAATAGCCATCAGGAAAACAATAATGAGAATGACCTGCTAATCTCTCCAGCATTTGATCAATGAATGGCAAAGGAAAGTGATCCTTGCGAGTTGCAGAATTGAGCTTTCGATACTCAATACAAACTCGCCACCCGGTTTGGATACGAGTGGGAACTAGCTCATTATTGTCATTCTTAACCACCGTAACACCAGATTTCTTTGGAACGACTTGGACTGGACTTACCCACTTGCTATCCGAAATTGGATAAATCACACCCACATCGAACAATTTCAGGATTTCTTTCTTGACAACTTCCATCATTGGAGGATTCAACCTCCGCTGTGCTTCTCGAGTGGGCTTGGATCCTTCTTCTAATAAGATACGGTGCATGCATATGGCTGGGCTAATACCTTTGATGTCAGTAATTGTCCACCCAATGGCTGTTTTGTGATCTCGAAGCACTCGGATGAGTTTCTCTTCTTGCAATGGTGTAAGGCCCTTGGCTCTTATGACTGGCAAAGTATCCTTCTCACCCAAGAATACATGTTTCAAATGATCTGGAAGAGGCTTAAGCTCCAAGGCAGGTGCTTTCATCACAGAAGGAAAAAGTTACTCATTAGATAAAGGCAATTCAATGTACGAAACATCATACCTATTTGTGGTGATAG
>SNVD02000475.1:0-13407 GCA_013180625.2 Boswellia sacra
ATTATAATAGCCCATTAGAGGAATCTCCTCGAAACACAAAAATTGATCAATACTACCTTCTTTTCTTTGTCTCTTTTTATTTATATTTCAAAAACATTGGGTTGCCTCCCAATAAGCGCTTGGTTTAACGTCCTCTGCCTGACGTTATCTGTCCTCACCCATCAAGATAAGTTGGCTCGTAGAGAGGTACCTCATCGATGTCCTGCATCACTGAATTCTCATAGTAAGGCTTCAACCTGTGCCCATTCACCTTGAATACTTTATCCGTTTTTAAACTCTTGATTTCCACTGCACCATGGGGAAAAACATTAGTAATAACAAAAGGTCCAACCCATCAAGATCGTAATTTACTTGGAAATAACTTGAGGCGAGAATGAAATAAAAGAACTTTCTGTCCCACTTCAAAATTCTTCCTGGAGATCATTTTATCATGAAATGCTTTAGTTTTCTCCTTGTAAATTCTGGAATTCTCATAGGCATCATTTCTAAGTTCTTCTAATTCTTGCAGTTGAAGCTTCCTTTGTTCTCCAGCAACATCCATCTCCATGTTACAAAGCTTTACTGCCCACCATGCTTTATGTTCGAGCTCCACTGGAAGGTGGCATGGCTTACCGTAGACTAACCTGTACGGAGACATACCAATAGGTGTCTTGTAAGCAGTCCGGTATGCCCAAAGTGCATCATTAAGTCGTAGGCTCCAATATTTTCTGTTCGGATTCACTGTCTTCTCGAGAATGGACTTGACTTCTCGATTTGAAACTTCAACTTGACCACTAGTTGGTGGATGATATGCAGTAGACAACTTGTGAGTGATGTTGTATTTCTTGAGCAAGGCTTCAAATGATCGTTGCAGAAGTGTGTCCCTCTATCGCTAATCATGGCTCTTGGGGTTCCAAATCTCGCAAAAATATTAGATTTCACAAAATCTACAACAACTTTAGAATCATTAGTTCTTTTAGCTTTTTCTTCCACCCATTTAGAAACATAATCCACATCAAGTATAATGTAAACATTACCAAATGATGAAGGAAAATGACCCATGAAATCAATACCCCACACATAAAAAATTTTAACAATAAGTATAGAGGTTTGTGGCATTTGATTTTTGGCACTTAAATTACCTATCCTTTGACAACGTCACGAAGCTTTGCAGAACGATATGCATCTTGAACAAGAGGTCCCCCAGTAGAATCCCAATCAAGACTTTAGGGCTGTTTCTTTTTGGTCCGAAGTGACCTCAACATGCATAAGAATGACAGAAGGTTAAAATTGAATTAAATTCAGATTCAGAAATGCACCTTCTTATCACTTGGTCAGAACAATGCTTCCATAAGTACGGATCCTCCCATATGTAATACTTGGCAATGTTCTTGATCTTGTCTCTTTGAGCTCGAGTCAAGTCATGTGGTAGCTTTTTGGTAACTAATTAGTTGACAATATCTACATACCAAGGGGCTACTACATTTAGAGACAACAATTGTTCATCTGGAAAACTTTCTTGTAATGGCAGTGCATTCTTATAATGGACAATGCGACTGAGATGGTCTGCAACTAAGTTTTCACTTCCCTTCTTGTCTTTGATTTCTAAATCAAACTCCTGTAAAAGGAGTATCCACCTAATAAGCCTTGGTTTAGCATCTTTCTTTGTGAGCAAGTACCTCAAAGCTGCATGATCAGAATAAACGGTTACTTTAATACCAATCAAATACGAACGAAATTTTTCTAAAGCAAAAATAACCACCAGGAGCTCTTTCTCAGTTGTAGAATAATTAAGCTGAGCATCATTTAAAGTTCGAGATGCATAGTAAATGGCATGTGCAATTCTGCCAATTCGTTGACCCAAAACGGCACCCACAGCATAGTCACTCGTATCACACATGATCTCGAATGGATGATCCCAATTCAAAGATTGGATTACTAGAGCCGAAGTCAAGAGTTCCTTCAGTTTCTCAAATGCCTCTTTGCATTTCTCATCAAATTCAAAGGCCACATCATTCTGTAATAATCTGTATAGGGGCAATGCTATCTTCGAGAAATCTTTGATGAATCTACGATAAAAACCTGCATGACCAAGAAACGAACGAATATCCTGCACACTTGTGGGAGGTGGTAAGGAACATATAAGATCTATCTTGGATTTATCAACCTCTATAACCTTAGCAGAAATAACATGTCCCAAAACTATACCCTGATCTACCATAAAATGACATTTCTCCCAATTTAGATCAAGGTTAGTTTCTATACATCTTTGAAGTATAAGGGTCAGGTTGTTAAGGCATTTATCAAAAGAATCACCAAAAACACTAAAGTCATCCATAAATACCTCAATGATGTTCTCAACATAATCAGAGAAAATACTTACCATACACCTTTGGAAAGTGGCAAGGGCATTGCAAAGACCAAATGGCATGCGTCGATAGGCAAATGTACCGAATGGGCATGTGAATATAGTTTTCTCTTGATCCTCAGGGGCAATGACAATCTGATTATATCCTGAATAGCCATCAAGAAAACAATAGTGAGAATGACCTGCTAACCTCTCCAGCATTTGATCAATGAATGGCAAAGGAAAGCGATCCTTGCAAGTTGCTGAATTGAGCTTCCGATAATCAATACAAACTCGCTAGCCGATTTGGATACGAGTGGGAACTAACTCATTATTGTCATTCTTAACCACTGTAACACCAGATTTCTTCGGAACAACTTGGACTGGACTCACCCACTTGCTGTCCGAAATAGGATAAATCACACCCACATCTAACAATTTCAGGATTTCTTTCTTGACAACTTCCATCATTGGAGGATTCAGCCTCCGCTGTGCTTCTCGAGTGGGCTTGGATCCTTCTTCTAATAAGATACGGTGCATGCATATGGCTAGGCTAATACCTTTGATGTCAGCGATTGTCCACCCAATGGCTGTTTTGTGATCTCGAAGCACTCGGATGAGTTTCTCTTCTTGTAACGGTGCAAGGCCCTTTGCTATTATGACTGTGCAAAGTATCTTTCTCAAGAGCTTTCCCCCTCAACCCAAGAATAACAGCTTCAAATGATCTGGAAGAGGCTTAAGCTCCAAGGCAGGTGCTTTCATCACGGAAGGTAGAAGTTTCTCATTAGATAAAGGCAATTCAATGTACGAAACATCATACCTGTTTGTGTTGATAGCTATAGTCTCATCCAAGCTTGCCACAGCTTCCTCCACTTCTTTAGACACTTGTATCAACTTCCTCGATTCTCTGGAATTTTCTGCCCCTATGTGCTCACTAATGGCTACTTCCAATGCATCCTTGCGAGTTAACTCAAAAGTTGTTGTGCCAAAGAATCGATAACATCCACTGCAAAAACAGAATGCAAGTCACTAGGGTACCTCATTGCCTCAAAAATATTGAAACGAATCACCTCGTCATCAAACTCCATGGTGAGCGTGCCATCATGAACATCAATCTTGGTTCGGGCAGTTTTCAAGAATGGCCTCCCCAAAAGATCAGGTGTTGGTTGGAAGATTCTCATCCTCCATTTCTAGAACATACAAGTCTGCTGGAAAAACCAATTGATTCACCTGCACAAGCACATCTTCCACAACTCCCTTGGGATATGCATTAGAACGATCAGCAAGTTGAATGATAATACCAGTTTCCGCAAGGGGTCCAAGATTCAAGGAAGCATAAATAGACTATGGCATGACATTAATAGATGCTCCTAAATCTAACATAGCTCTTTCAAACTTGGTATTACCAATGGTGCATGGAATGGTGAACGTACTTGGATCTTTGCATTTTGGGGGAATTTTTCTTTGCAATACAGCTTAAACATTTTCCCCCACACTTACCTTCTCATTTCCTTTCAACTTTCTCTTGTTGGTGCATAACTCCTTGAGAAATTTTGCATAACGAGGTACTTGCTTAATAGCATCCAGAAGTGGTATATTTACCTCGATCCTGCGAAAAGTTTCCAGGATTTCCTGTTCTTGTTCCTCCTTCTTTGATTTTGCAAATCTGCTAGGAAAAGGTGGAGGAGTAACATATGAAGGAATATGGGTTTTAGGATTTACCTTAGAAGATAATGTTTTATTCATGGTGGGAGTGGTGTCATCCCCTTCATCAGTTTGTGATTTCTTTGGTGGAATCTCTAATTGCTTCCCACTTCTCAAAGTTACAGCACTAGCATTCTCTCTTTGATTGATCACCGGCTGAGAAGGTAATTTTCCTGAGCTTTGACTCTCAAATTTGCTCATGTTAGTGGCCAATTGTCCCATTTGATTTTCCAGGTTTTGGATACTTGCCCTAGTTTCCTGCTGAAATTGCATTGTGTAGTGGCAAGTGCTTTAACAATATCCTGGAGAGACATACCTGAATTTTGTGGAGCTGGTTGTGGTGCTGGTTGTGGTTGTGCTTGAAATGGTTGCTGCACCCTTGGTTGATTGAAACCTGGTGGTCGATGTTGTATGGCATTTGGGGCAATTGGTTGATGATTCCCATATCTTAAATTAGGGTGATCTCTCCATCCAGCATTGTAAGTATTGGAGAAAGGGTCATAACTTTTCCTTGGTTGTCCTGGAAATCCACCCATGGCATTGGCTTGTTCTGTATCTCCTTCTTGCAAAGTTGGACACATGTCGGTTGGATGGTCCATTGCAGAACATACTCCACATGCATAAGATTGCTGCATATGTCCTACAGCCATTTTTTTTACAAGAGAGGTAAGTTCACAAAGTTGTTGTTCAATATTTGAAGTACTTACCTCATTAACTCTTTTTGGTAGTTGTGGCTCAAATTGACTGTTGAATTGTTGGGAGTTCGCTGCCATGTCACTAATCAAACGTCTTGCAACGTTCGGTGTTTTATTAACTAGTGCTCCACCCCTAGCAGCATCAATGATACTCCTTTCCATTGGTAAGAGACCCTCATAGAAATATTGAATTAGGAGTCTATCACTAATTTGGTGGTTTGGACAGCTAGCACATAACCTCTTAAATCTCTCCCAATATTCATGAAATGATTCTCCATTGTGTTGTCGAATGCCACTAATATCTTTTCTAATATTTGTAACTTTCGAGGCTGGAAAGTATTTCTCCAAAAAGAGTTTACTCATCTCATTCCAAGTGGTAATGGTCCCTGGTGGTAGGTAGTATAACCAATCTTTTGCCGAATCTGCTAATGAGAATGGGAAAGCTCTCAATTTAATTTGCTCTTCAGAAACGCCGGTTGGCTTCATCCTTGAGCATACCACATGAAATTCTTTGAGGTGTTTGTTCGGATCCTTTCCTGCAAAACCATGAAATGTAGGCAAGAGATGAATCAGTCCAGATTTAAGTTCAAAATCTATCTCAAAATTGGTGCTTATGCATAGCGGTTGTTGATCAATAATTGGGAGCCGCTAACTCCTTAAGAGTCTGATCGTTTTCCATCGCCATTGCTTCCGATTCAGATTTGATTGAACTGCAAGAAGATGGGAGGGAAGTGTGTCGTGCAAGGTCAAATTCTGGAGGTGGAGTTGAAATTGACCGATTTAGCCTTAAATTCGAGGATTGGAGAAACTCCTTAATTCTCTTAAGTCGTTGATCCGCTTCTCCCTCGGACATAAAAGCCTAAACACAAACAATCAGGAAATAACAATCAAGAATCAGTAGTAAAAACAGAATAACAAATTGATTAGAAAATTAACTCCCCGGCAACGGCGCCAAAAACTTGATGCGTTCGAAACTAGCAAGTATACTAGTCGCACAAGTAATAAAGTGATAAGTAGATATCGTTCCCACGATGATTGATTCTAATTGAATTCGTTATTTTCCAGCAACGATAAACTAAACAGGGGGGGTTTTGTTGAATGATTAACTAAATGAAATAAGAATGCAAATTAAGAATAACAAAACATAAGTTAATTTGAATGAAAGATCAATGAGAGACACTTGTTTAAGGGTTCTTTCTCTGCCACAAGATATGAATTTGTGAATTAACATAGAATTGTAATCCAATTACAGTATTGAGGTTATCAACCGTAGATAACAACAAGCTCTGTTATCCCAATCTTTCCTTACTTTGTTGTTGTGTTTTTTTTGTGTTTTTGTTTGGTTTTTTTAAAAAATAAACAAGCTCTTTATTTAATCTCTATCCATTAAACAACCTAGAACAAGCTCTCTAAGTTTAATTCAATAGAAGCATTACGTGAGAAAGATAGGTTGATCTAAGCAATAATCACACAAGTTCGGATTATTTAACCTAGGTTGTATTTTCCGATTGCAATCTCTGATCACAATTTTGCTACTAATGATTGGAAATTCATGACAATTACGGATCAAGATTTCTAATCTAGCAATAGACAACAACAGATTATATTCAGGAGGCCATTCCAAATACAATCAGTAAGCAATCATAAGCATTAGATATGGGAAAATACAAGCAACTTCATTTAGAGAATTGGATAACTATTTCTTACACAATCAACTCACAAAATCCATATCAAGGGCTTTGAAATCACCCACAACTAATTCAGATTTAGTTACACATATTCAATCAGAATAACAAATACAATACAGAGAAATTCCAGAATTGAAAAGGAAAGAAAGAACTTAGCGAATTCTTTGAAAATCTTCTTTGTAGATGAATCTTCTTGGAATTGTAGTTCCTCCTCTTTCAAAATCTTCTTTCTCCTTCAAGAACTCCAAGGGATGAGAGAAATCTAGAAATGCAGCCTCCTCCCACGTTTTCCCCTCTTCAAGTTATGAAAATACAACCCTAAAATGTGTTTAAATACTCTGCTACAGTAACTTGCTACAGTGCCCCGTATTTAATAACATGCTACAGTGATATATGGAATTACAAATATACACTTCTCATAGCATTTTTATCACAACTTTCGGTACACTACATAAATTCGTGAACCGTAAATTTCTCCAGAAAATAGACTTCGAGAGCTTTTCAATGGTATATAGCATGTTATCCGATTAATTGTATATCGATACAATCAACTCCAAGAAATTGGTTGACTAGTAGAGGTGAAAATGAAGGGTTTTACTCCAATTTTGTGTAAGTTCCTCCAAAACTCCTACAAACATCAAAAACCACACAAAAACATAAAGATACCAAGGAATATAGCAAAGAAACATGGACGAATTGATATGAAAATGATATATAAATAGACACTTATCATAAAATACATGCCTGGTCTAGGAAAGAGCTACTACGCCAAGAGGCGAAGAGCAAAAAGGTTACAAGTATGTTATAAATGTGCTAGATGGAATTGTAACCTGACTTGTCGTTCATTAGGTTTTTTGTCCAGGAATAGAGAAGATAAACTTTCATTTATTAAGAATGGTTTGAGTAATGAGTCGCTGGATAATGTTTTGTTAACTCTCGAGTCACTTCTTGTGGACTTGTTCAGCGTGAATTGCTTAATCTATGGACACAATTTCGTGATGAATTGCAGTGTTATAGTCTAGGGAATCTGACTAAAAACGACCCTGTTTGCCAGTTATAAGAAAACTGGATGGGAAGCAAATCCCCGACTCATAGAAGGCGTTTCAGCCGTTACAGGACGTAAAACCAGAGGAAGATATGAGCCACAATCACAACTACTTGTATATTTGAATGTGTGTTGTTGTTGTCGAATTTTATTTCTTTCTTATTTCGTTTGATCTGATTATCCATGTTGTTTTTTGTGTTGTTGTTGTTTGTTGATTTTGTTTGTTTTAATTTCAAGTTTTCTTTTTGACAAACCCTATGACTACCCTATGGCATAAGTACACGTGGGAGACAAGTGTGGAGGTTTTGTCAACCTCCACCGAAAGTGTATCTCTATTTTTTATGCTTCACGTGGGAGACAAGTGTGGGGGTTTTGTCAACCCAGCCGAAAGTGTATCTCCATTTTCCATGCTTCACGTGGGAGACAAGTGTGTAGGTTTTGTCAAACCTCGCCGAAAGCATATCTCATTTTTTCAAATCTTGGGGCGATAAATCTGCATCGAGCAACCCCCACCGAAAGTATGTCCCCATGTGTCAAAATTTGAGAGTTTTATGGGTGTATATATACATTCTGCATATTTTCATATGTCATTCCATAACCTGTCTTGCAATTGAAAAGCATAATATCTAACGTGTCTTACACAAGATTAGAGCACTTGTAGAAATGGAGAAAACACCAATTCGGCGATTCCGCAATATATGCGTATTTTGCGGATCGCAATTTGGTAAAGATGGAGAGTTTACCACAGCAGCTCTTGATCTTGGTAGGACATTAGCTGCGAGGGGTATTAATTTGATTTATGGAGGGGGTAGTCTTGGGTTAATGGGGTGTGTGTCGACAGCTGCATCCCTAGAAGGGAGTAAAGTTCTCGGCATTATCCCTAAACCATTAGCTGTACGAGATATCGTAGGCAACACAATCGGGGAAGAGTTACAGGTCTCTAGTATGCATGAGCGTAATGCACATATGGTTGTTAAGTCCGATGCATTTATAGCTTTGCCGGGTGGTTATGGTACATTAGAGGAGATATTTCAAATCACCTCTTGGGCACAGCTAAACATCCATCGAAACCCATTGGTTTGTTAAATGTTAATAATTTTTTTGATGGTTTGTTGTACTTTCTTGATCAAGCTGTAGAAAAAAATTTCATCTCACCGTCAGCAAGGCAAATGCTGGTTACAGCTTCAACTGCAGGAGAGTTAATTGACAAACTACAAGAATTCGTCTATTCACCTGATCCAACAATGGCTCGGATAAAGTGGTTTTGAGAAGGCAACAAAAGGCGTCAACTGGATTTAACCCTCCATCTGTAATCTCTATTTGCTGGTTTGCTTCGTTTTTGTTTGCTTTCTTTTTAGTGTGGTTATTTGAGATTTTTCATGTCATTTCTTTTGAGCTTTTTCAGGTTATTTCTTTCGTCCCAGGTAATATTTTCTAATCTCGGTTTTTAGAGTGATGGCTTAAAAAGTTCAAGTTCTCTTGAAACAGCATTATAGGATCTCAATCAACCCTAATGAGCTAAAATAAAAGGAGACACTAACAAGTTCTAGAAGCTTTAAGATCAGAACCCATTCTAACTTAACTTTTATTATATTGTTTGTTGACATATAGTTGGACTTTAGATTATTCTACTGAGTGAGAGTTTATTTTGCGTAAATTTAGTAGTTGAGAGTGAGATGTCAATGTGTTTTTATCTTTATCAGTTTTGATTTAAAAAAAAAAAACAATTGTGGAAAAACCTGAGAATGGCAGAATTGGGGTTTTCTTTAACTCTTGAAACGCATTCTCTCTAAATAAATCTGTATTTTGTTTATTTCATGTTGTTTGAAGTGTCTTGTTTCTCGTTTTGTTCTTTCATAATAAAGGTATATAGGCTAGAAACCTTAAGTCTGCGGGCTACTGGTCCTAAGGATTGTTGAAATATACAATCTTGACTCAGGTTAACAACGCCACGTACTTCTTTTCTTGCATTTTGTGGGTCGATGATAAGATAATGATTGAATTAAGAATAACTCTTGGAAAATGATAAATGATGCATGGATCTGTGTGCTTGAAATGTTTATTGGTTTTCGCTTTTCTTTTGATTCCTTTCGCAACATTGAGCACTGAGCTATTATCACTGAGTTATTTGTTCACTTAGAGAAAGTTATGTAATTTAAATGTTTCTTCAGATTTCAATGAATTCTAGAACTTGTTTGATGGTCACTCGAGGCGAAATCCTAGACTGTGCAACATTGGGGAAATGATTTAGGCCACTTTGGACCGTTTGAGCCTTAATAGCCAACCTTGACTGAAATTGATCCCTAGTTACCCCTTTAAGCCTCTGTAAGCCTTTTTCTTTGTTAACTCACTAAAAGATTTCCTAACCTCAGATGAATTTATTCCAAACAATTTATCCCTTACCTATGAGCATGTAGATCGTTCACAATTAAATTTTGAGCTATGTTCTGGTTTTTGGAAGTTAGGGAGGTTGGGATGTGTCATGAGCAATACAAGTGAGTTCTATTGTGTTTAAAAAAAAAGAAAAATAGAAAAAAAACCAATCTGTACTTATCATCCACGTACTTACACATTGAGGACAATGTGTTGTTTAAGTGTGGGGGAGGGGAAGTGTAATAAAAAAAAAGAAAAAAAAAGAAAAAAAAAGAACAAAAGAAGAAGAATAAGAGATCTATACCCTTAAGTGTTCTTAAAACGAATGAAACAACAAAGTGTGGGGGTGTAGTTTTCTTTTGTTTTGTGCAAAAAAAAAAAAAGAAAAAAGATTGAGTGTTCTAAATAAGTTTGGGGGAGTAACCTGGTGAATTGAAATGAAGTTGTGTTATAGGGTTGAGCTCTACATAGTCTTGAATGAATTATGTGTTTGTGAGTGATTTGAGCCAAATTATTATCCTTTATCATACCTTCACCCAAGCCAAACGTTACAAGCTTAGTAAAGTCCTACTTGATCCTTGGTGTTGTGCATGTCTACATTAGTGGAGATTGACTTGAAAAGCAGGCCTATGGAGTTCATTTATACACACATCTTCAATATTAAATATGATTCATTTTTATGCATAAACTCATCTGGTTTACAAGTGATTAGGTGAGAATGGCTCTACACACACACACTTGAGGAATTGAAGTGAAGCGAAACTAATCTTTCGGATAAAATTCTTGATCAGTGCATTGTTTTAAAGTTTTCCTTGGGTTATAATTAAGTACAATCTTTGAGGCCTATTTGCGAGATGAAGCATTTGTGTGTTTTAATTTTTTGTTGATTCCGTTTTGGTTTAGTTTTATTTCATATTGTCGTAGTTGCTCGAGGACTAGCAAAGTCTAAGTGTGGGGGAATTTAATAAGTGTCTATTTATATATCATTTTCATATCAATTCGTCCATGTTTCTTTGCTATATTCCTTGGTATTTTTATGTTTTTGTGTGGTTTTTGATGTTTGTAGGAGTTTTGGATGAACTTACACAAAATTGGAGTAAAACCCTTCATTTTCACCTCTGCTAGTCAACCAATTTCTTGGAGATGATTGTATCGATATACAATTAACCGGATAACATGCTATATACCATTGAAAAGCTCTCGAAGTCTATTTTCTGGAGAAATTTACGGTTCACAAATTTATGTAGTGTACCGAAAGTTGTGATAAAAATGGTATGAGAAGTGTATATTTGTAATTCCATATATCACTGTAGCATGTTATTAAATACGGGGCACTGTAGCAAGTTACTGTAGTAGAGTATTTAAACACATTTTATGGTTTTATTTTCATAACTTGAAGAGGGGAAAACGTGGGAGGAGGCTGCATTTCTGGATTTCTCTCATCCCTTGGAGTGCTTGAAGGAGAAAGAAGATTTTGAAAGAAGAGGAACTACAATTCCAAGAAGATTCATCTACAAAGAAGATTTTCAAAGAATTTGCTAAGTTCTTTTTTTCCTTTTCAATTCTGGAATTTCTCTGTATTGTATTTGTTATTCTGATTGAATATGTGTAACTAAATCTGAATTGGTTGAGGGTGATTTCAAAGCCCTTGATATGAATTTTGTGAGTTGATTGTGTAAGAAATTGTTATCCAATTCTCTAATTGAAGTTGCTTGTATTTTCCCATATCTAATGCTTATGATTGCTTACTGATTGTATTTGGAATGGCCAACTGAATATAATCTGCTGTTGTCTATTGCTAGATTAGAAATCTTGATCCGTAATTGTCATGAATTTCCAATCATTAGTAGCAAAATTGTGATCAGAGATTGCAATTGGAAAATACAACCTAGGTTAAATAATCCGAACTTGTGTGATTATTGCTTAGATCAACCTATCTTTCTCATCGTAATGCTTCCATTGAATTAAACTCAGAGATCTTGTTCTAGGTTGTTTAATGGATAGAGATTAAATAAAGAGCTTGTTTTATTTAATAACAAAGTAAGGAAAGAATGGGATAACAGAGCTTGTTGTTATCTACGGTTGATAACTTCAATGCTGTAATTGGATTACAATTCTATGTTAATTCACAAATTCATATCTTGTTGCAGAGAATGAACTCTTAACCAAGTGTCTCTCATTGATTTTTCACTCCATTTAACTTTGCTTTGTGTTATTCTTCATTTGCTTTCGTATTAAGTTTAGTTAATCAATCAACAAAACCCCCCCTGTTTAGTTTATTATTTCTGGAAAATAACAAATTCAATTAGAATCAATCCTCGTGGGAACGATATCTACTTATCACTTTATTACTTGTGCGACTAGTATACTTGCTAGTTTCGAACGCATCAAATATAATCTTTGTAACAATGGCTGGTTACTTGGATTATATAATGAAAGGCAACATTAGGTGCCAGCATTTGTGAAGGATACTTTCTGGGCAGGAATGTCTACCACACAACGTAGTGAAAGCATGCATGCTTTTTTCGATGGGTATGTAAATTCAAAAACCACCTTAAAACAATTTGTCGAGCAGTAGGAGAATGCATTAGGAGATAGGGTGGAAAAAGAAAATCAATTAGATTTTAGTTCTTTGAATTCACGAATCCCTTGTATCACTCATTATGCTATGGAGAAACAATTTCAAGATTCCTATACAATTGCCAAATTTAAAGAGTTTCAACAAGAGTTAGTAGCTAAAATTTTTTGTGAATTGTCTTCTTCCAAGTAGAATGGTTTGGTAATAGAGTTGTAATAAATGAAGATATGATGATTGGAGAGATTCAACGTTGTATTTTTTTTGGTTCAATTAAATGAGGTTGATTTGAATGTTAATTACAGTTGTCGATTGTTTGAGTTTAGAGGAATTTTATGTCGTCATGCAATTGTGGCTTTGATTCATAAGATAATTTTCGAAGTTCCAGATAAGTTCATTCTAAGGCGGTGGAGGAAAGATGTAAGAAGATGTTATAGCAAAGTAAAATAAGTTACAATAATTGAAGCACGAAGCCTGAAGCAAAACGATTTGACCAAATGTGCAATTTATTTTATGATGTTGCAGATTTGGCATCAATTAGTCAGGATAAGTGCAACATGGTGATGGACATGGTGAATGATCTTCGAAAAAAATTAATATTGAATGAGAGTGATGGTAGTTGTGGTAAAGAAAAAGACTTTGGCAATGAAGGAAAAAAGCATGATGATATTTCAGAAGATGAGAGTTGTAAAATTCTTACTCCACGAGCAGTTCGAAGCAAAGGTCAGCCTCCATTTAAAAGAAGACAATCTAAGGTTGAGCAAGCTGTTCGAAAAATTAAAGAAAAGAAAATCCGAATGCAAGCAACTACTAAAAAATTAGTGCAGGTTAAAAACTATATATTGTTGAGTAAATTTTATGAAACATTTTACTATTCTAATTGTTTCTTCTATGTATTATAGGATTTCAATGAACTAGATAATGATGAAACTATCAAATTTGGTGATACACAGGCTTTGAATTGTGATGCTAACATATACGATACACAAGAGAGTATTATT